>JBCAUA010039909.1:0-11989 GCA_038406235.1 Peronia verruculata | reverse complement strand
TCTGCTGACAAAAAGGACGGATTTTATTTCACAGAGAGCACACACACACACACACACACACACACACACACACACATACACGCACACACACAAGCACACACACACACATACACACACACACACACGCACACACACACAGTGACTATTGTGAGGTTGTGGTAGATTCAATTATTGGATTCTATTATTATGGTCATTGTCACAGAAAGAACATCGAACGTGTTTTTCCTATATTTGCAACAGTTATTTAAACACGTTAATTTCACACCTTCTCTCCCCTATTAATTAGTTTAATTTACAACAGGTTGTTATTGGCGACATTAAGAAAGCCAGAATAACATTCAAATTGGCCATTATGTTTCAATTTACTGAGCTCTTGATGATAAAAAAGAATGATAATTTTAAGAATAAGAATAGACATCAAAGAACGTATATGGACTGACAATGGATCGCCAAACGAGAAACAGAGGAACTACTTGCACGCTTGAAAGAGATGAACTAGACACGAAATTAAACTCGAGTTGATGTTATATAAAGAAGAAAAAAAAATATCCAGATAAATTATAAATGTTTTAGCCCCTTACTTCGTGCTTGCCTGATAGAAAGTTGTTGAAAGAAAAGCCACAGACTTTAATAGAGGAAAATTAAAGCCATCGCCTCAGGAAATGCGAAGAACAAAGAATTTAACCGAGACTATTGTTCATCAGAAAGGGAATCCAGCACCGAAAATGTCAACAGTTCATGTGAAAATGTCACCGTCCAAAGCATAATGGGTATAAAAGTCACGACCATCGACGGTATTGACGGCACAGCAAAGACAGCAATATGAGTTAACAATCGCCCCGGCATATCAAACCTTACAACAGAAATTACCACAATAACAACAGTAATGAAGTAAAAAAATAGATGGTAACAAACGGGGACATCGATTTCAAAAACATCAGCAGCGGTAGCAACAATCGGGCCCCCACATGCAACAGGCAACCATAACATTGACAGCAATGATACCAACAAACTAACAAAATAGCAGTAACAACTGTAACATAGTAACGACTGCGAAAGTAACAACACAGTAACACTTGTAACGAGTTAAACAGTAATAGTCGTAACACAGTAACGACAGTAGCACCGCCAGAAATCACATGTGCGTGCAGTGGGCAACTATGACATTAACAACAGTACTGTGGTAACAACAATATAATCAAGAATTGTTTCATTAATATAGTCTACTGTCTTAATGATGCATATGTCCAGACAAAATGAAAGATGGAAGATTCACTCTCATATCACTGTGTGGTGGGTCAGGTTGACGAATCCTTTTAGGACTACAGCGGCACAATAGACACTGTTGTGTTTTGGATCATGAATGTTAGCTTCAGCTTCCATAGATATCCTGGATCGATGCATGGCTCAAGAATTTCGACACTTGCATACTGACATCTTTATAACCAGAATCCAGAAAGTGAAGGTTGGAAAACATGAATTTCTGTGCTAATGCAGACTCATTTTCAAGTCTGACCACCTTCAAATTAAGACAAGAGTTATTATCTGAAACAAATGGATTTGCTTTCTCATCGCTTTCCTTTTGGTTTGAGGACATGTTCTTCTTTATAGTTGTAATATCATATTTTTATTATACAGTCAATAACTTGTAAAGCGTGGACATTGTTGCAAGTTCTATGACAAAGGCAACCGATACTGTCAGGGAATCCACCTTTTTGTTAAAATCAGTTCTTCCCTCGACCCCTCTCACTTTCACTTTCATTCTCCACTTTCTCTCTCCTTACTTCCCCTTCACCCCACCCTTCCCTCCCACTTAATCCCCTCTCTGTGAAATGACAAGCAAACTCGGAGAAATGGGTTGCTCTTGAACTAGCCAAACAATACAATAGCAAAAATAAGCAGGCCATTACTTTCCTTTATAACTTTAGTCACAACTTCCTTGTTCTCTCAATTTGTTAATTCAAAACGCCCATATTTTCTCTTTCCTCCGTCTTATCTCTCTCTCTCTCTCTCTCACTTTCTTTCTGTTGTATTTTTTTTTTTTTTTGTTAACCTCCATCCTCCATCGTGTTTTTGAAAAATGAATTTAAGCTCTGTATGTTCTTTTTTCCTCCACACTATGCCATCTCATAAGCGGTATGCTAAAGCAAACGGTCATGGAAGAGCTATCCAAAGTCAATATCAGTGTCAGTCTCCATTCATTGTCATATCAAAACTCATCATTACCATTGTTTTCATATAATTAACCCTAAAAGTATCACTGGAAACAATCACAGTGTTAGGAGTTTCGTGGTGAAGTTCATTAATGCACGGATACTGACAGTTTAGGTCTAAAAGCTGTCACGAAACAAAGCCATGTTTTTTTCAATTGTATCTTTTATGGAAAGGAATTCATATGGAAGATATGCTGAACAAATCTTTTACAAGAAAGCCCCAAGATAGTTAAATTATCCCGGCGTTCAATGCTATTCAGTTTTGGTCAGAAAGGTCAGAAATTAGGAGTTTGGAAATTTTCCCTGGACATTGGCGTCTCCGCCTATCTGTCTTCGTCCGATTGTTAATTGCCAGAGGTTCTTTAACGTAAATAGTGTCTGCACCAGATTTTCGAAATATATTAGCCCTAAAACAAGGAGGCTAAATGTCAGGCTTCTCTCCCCAAGAAGCCAAAGAACCATTGAGGCACAGGAAAAAAATGCACTTCCAAATCTTCCCTATCCCCCATAACATTCAAATTTCGAACTCGTTTTTGACTAGCACTTTTTATCACAGCTTGATTATTGTTCCATCTGTTCAAATATTATGGTATTTCACATTATTTAGAGAACTACAATCCATTTTTTAAAAACTGCACGACTATATTTAAAGTGAGATGGCAAAACTTAAAATGATTTTCTGGAAACAGATGTTTTGAGGCGAAAGGCACGTTGTCAGAGTACGCTAGAGCTCCAGTGTTGCTCAAACTAACTAATCATTAATGTGGCCTACGCTGAATGAATCATTATGGCATCCAGTCGTTTGTCTGTCAATACCCGTATTTCTCACCGAAAGTGACAAAACACATTTTCCTTGAAAAATTGTTGCGATATTTTCTTTTAACAGATAGGGGAATAATGCATTAAAAAAAGGGAATTAATGACCCAGCAGGTTGTCCTTCAATAGTGGAGACAATTATACTTGAAAACATCGAGAAATGATTTAACTATAATTACAAGCAAGGCGTGTTGTCAAAGTGCACTAGAGATCTACTTGAGCCCTAACTGACTCCATGCGGTGTCATTGTCAACAGGGACAAGCCACCAGGTCATTGTTACTGACAAATGAGCCCTAAGAGACCTGTCCGGGCGTGGCTATGCAAGCTGTAACGGTCAGGAGGCTCGTGAGATCAGCATCCATCAGCTGCTTGTTCTCACTGGAGGTGATGCCGTTTCCTTTCCCCTGTGAAAACCATTTGCTAAGAACCAACAAGCCTTGTGTATAACTACAACAACATCGTAACTTTGTTACGATATATATCTCGGCATAATCAAAACAGTTTAGTAAATGCCCTTGGGATTATATAATGCCTTTTGATGGTCAGATGTATGGCAGATTGTTGCTATGAATCAATAACACAAAAGGGGGCAAAGGGAGGGGGGGGGGGGGATCAATGGCAAAAGAAAATGATCAAGAATAATAGCAAGTTTAAAAAGATAGCAATGACAACAAAAACAACAATAGCAACAAAATAATAATAATAACAGCGAGCGCGTGAACAACAGAGACAAATAATGAACCAGAAAAACAAAAGGATACTGAATAATAAAATAAAAATAAATAAATATAAAGCAGCTATAACAAAAGACCAAAAAAAAAAAAAAAAAAAGAAACAACAACAACAAAATAAAGAAAATCAGCGCAAGAGTAACAATTCCCATGACCATATCGACAATCATGAAAAGAGACAAATAGAAATGAAAACAATAGCTGCCACAAGAGGTTAAACTGTATTTTTTTAAAAACTGCTTTATATTGTAGGGCAATGACACCCGCTTGCCCATCAAATGAAATCAATAGTAGTCATTTCATGAACATATGTATTTCTACCCATTTGTGCCTCCCGAGTATTTACATGCTACTGCTACAAATTCTCAAGTTTATGTGGCTCAATTCACGGCCTTGGGTATGATTGCTACAGACTGTGTGTAGAAAATGTATACCATCTCCAAAGAATAAATCCTTCAATCGCAGACGTCCATTATAAAAAAGAAAAACAATATCCCCTCTTATATTTATAGAAAATTCGACATAAATATACTAATGCCGGCATGTGAGAAACTAGTTGGGGGGGGGGGGGGGAGGAGGTGTTGGGGAATGGGAGACAGAGAAGGCAGAGGGGGGGGGGTAGGAAGGGTTAAGAAGCAATGATGTCATTTAAAACCATTTCATTGATCTGATATATAAACACAAAAAATAAAAATATCTGATAACAATAGTAATGTACACTGTGACGAGCAAAAACGTCCATGCGTCTACGGCACGTTCTTACAACCTGACGTGATATTCATTTCATGCATAGTGTACATGTCTTAAAGACAACACATGCCTTCAAAGACGTGTATCCTTCAATATAATTATGTAATACTGTTCTTACTTCTTAGCGTGCAGTGAGTTAACTGTGAGTTTCAGCTTCGCTGAGAATGAATATTTCTGTTTCCTTTCACAACGTATCTATGACGGCAGTATGACAAACCATAAACAACATTACTGACAGCTGAAAATGTTGGTTTTTTTCTCTCTTGTAGACAATATAGATGATTTAAGTAGGTGGAAACACTGAATGGAAAAGAACAAGAAAATACAGGCTACCTATACTTGGAATTTATGACACTGTAACATCGATTTAGAACTCTTGTTGTTTGCTCTCGCCTCCTGATTTCCCAAACAAATTAATATCTAGCACGGTCGATGCAACACATACCTATCCAATAAAAATAAAGTGATCCTATTCTGATAGGTTAAGGAAGGTAATTCCTTATTTATTTATTTATTTTTGCTTGTTTTTCAAGAGTACCTTGATGCGATCTGAGCTGAAACTAAGTTCTTGAAAGCACATGTTGAAGATATTAATTTCTGGTGAAAACTATTTCTTTGTGGTTGTGTGTCTCTGAGTGTGTATTGTGGTTTTCTGGATATCACCTATTTCAACGAGCTCGTTCTATGTAACTGGGGAATTTTATTTATTATTTATCTTTAATTAACTAATTATTTATCTACGTCTTAATTTTTCATTTATCTACTATTCATTCATTCATTCATTCATTCACTCATTCATTCATTCATTCATTCATTCATTTAGTGTTCTCTACATCGGTGACATACATCTTTCCTTATTTCGTTTTCGTATCCGACACTGACCCTGTACCAGCAGATCCCGAATTTCTCAGCAGGCTCTCGAACTGGAGTGTAATTAGTAACCATGGCAACGGTGGCCATTTCACTGGTCCCAATTCCACCGAATGATGGCTACCTACAGTCCACATCTAGTTTATACAATAATTTGCTCTGGTGCGTCTGCGTGTGTTCTGATTTTGTTTTACATTTGTTTAGTGTTTCATCGATTTGTTCTAAAATATTTTTATGTAAAAGGCGAGCTAAAGATTCTCAGTTTCTTCCAGATTCGGCCAAGGGCGCTTAGAGGACGTTGATCAATTACCTTCATCAAAACGACCACTTGCGTACTAAGGCCCACGCCAAAACCTCGCACGTGGAAAATAACACCCGATGCCATTACTGGCTGCACCACCAGGAGCAGGACAAGGCTGGATCAAATTAATACTCTTCTCCTGCTTCAAAACCCTACCTTTGCTTTCCACTGCCACGACACTGCTCGTCTTTCTTTGCCTCGTAAAAATCATGTACCAACATTTGCCGTATACACCTTTTCTCAATGTTGTCAGTTTCTATCGCTCACTCTTGTTTCTCAGTGGTCTTTTGTTCTTTTTTCCTTTATCATTCTCGATTTCAAACTCTCTCAATATATCTTTTACTCTACAATTCTCCCCTCTCTCCCTTTCTCTCTCATCCTGTTAGTAATATCAAGGGTACAATCTACAAAATAAATATATTAATTTCAGCAGGTTAACTTGAGCAGTTTCCCATCTATTTCATGCCTTTTTTTCACACTTCCCCCCTTCTCGCTCTCTCCCCCCTTTCTCCACTGGTAAAAACAACAAGCCACCTAATTCAGATAAACTTGCTTTGTATCTGTTACGTGCTTTCACTTCTTTCTTATTTCCGGCAGAAATATGATAAAATATAGACAACGTAATTTTCAAGTTTATTCTCCCAGCCCCCCCCACCTCCCTCCGCCGTCTGTCTTCCTATCTTATCCCAAATCTATGAATAAACTCCTTTGCGTTCTCCCTCCTCACTTTCTCCTCTCTTCCCTCTTTTTACATGCCAACTTCACCTTTTTTGATTCGTCTCTCCTTCCATTGCCACCTCTGTCTGTCTGTCCGTCTGTCTGTCTCTGTCTGTCTGTCTGTCCGTCTGTCTGTCTGTCTGTCTCTCCCTCTCTCTGTGACTATCTTATCCACCTGAGTATAGCACATTTATTGTAAGGAGCCTCCTCTCTGTCTCCTCCCTCCCTCCCTCCCCCCTTCCTTCTCCTCCATTCCTCTCTCTCCTTTTACTCTCTCTCTTTCTCCCTGACTATCCTCTCTTACCTCACAGTGAAGACTCTATCACGCTCCCTGACACAACCACACCTAAATCTTCCCACTTCTCTCCCTGGGGCACGCGAACACTTCCCGCTCGCCGGTCATTCAAACCTCTCACCTACACATGGTGGACGGTATCGCAAGAAGCAGTAACCGAAAAATTTAAAAAAGATGTCTACGATACCTCACAGTCTTAGAAGCTCTGGCGCCGCAAAAAAAAAAAAAAAAGTAACTGAGAATGTCATGAACTGTTGGAATTTGAATGACATGTTGGGTACAATGACAGTCGTTTCTCCTTTAATCGATATCTAAATCTGTCAACTGTAGCTTACATTATGTTTGTTATATGTTAGTCCAGTTATATAGATGTTAATTTGTTAGTGATTTTCGCAGCCTCGTGAGTTGAGTTTGTTATTCAATTATTACAGCATTTGCAGAATAACAGCAAAGATGATAAGTTTTTTTTTTGGGGGGGGGGGGGATTATTTCTTCTTTGTGTAAATTTTGGGCCTTACCAATATTTGTTTATTTCAAATGTCAATGGAAGTTTAAAAAGAATCCGCATGCCCTCGCCCTTTCCTTTCCCAAATCTTTAATCCCTTTGCCTTTATGTTCTTTTCACACGATTGAGAGAACTTGAAAGAAAAGGTGACTTGCGGATTTTCTTTCTTTCTTCTTTCTTTCTTTCTTTCTTTCTTTCTTTCTTTCTTTCTTTATTGTTTAGCCTTTCGGTCCTGAGATAGCAGGATTGTCTCGGTTTAAGTAGCCACCTGATTTTTTTGGTGAGAATTTTCGTGGGGTAGAAATTTGAAATTTGGTAGAAATTTTGCCCAGACAGAGGCACCCAGATGACTCTTTCATCGATTTTGAATTGCTAAGGGTTCTTTAATATGCGTAATGTACACACAGAATCTTCGAAATATATTTGTGCTTATCTGAGAAATCTAGATGTCGAGCCTCCCTACCCAGAGGAAGCTAGGGGACCTTTGAGTCACTTACTGAAAAAATGCAGGTTTTTCGATCATTATGTCCTTTCATCCTCCAATGGGAGGACCCGTGAAACCAGCCCGACCAGAAACCGCCACTTCACCGACGTAAGTTGCTGGCGTAAGTCACCCTGAAACAGGCTCCTAACCACTCAGCCACTGCGACTTCCCCCTACAGGACTTTTCGTTTTTCTTAAGCCTTTCAATCCTAAGAGACAGGATTATCTCGGTTTTTAGAAGTTGCCAATTTTTGCTGAGAAATTTTGTGGGTAGAAATTTGGAATTTGGAATTTTGCCCGGACAGCGGCACTCAGGCCTACTCTTCTATCGATTTTCAACTGCCAAGGGTTCTTTAACGTGCGTAACGTACACACGGGACCTCCGAAATATATTCGCCCTTATCCGAGAAGGCTAGAAGTCGGGCTTCCCTACCCACAGGAAGCCAGGGGACCGTTGAGTCACTGAAAAAATCCAGGGTTCTTAATGTGCGTAATATACACATATACTTCCGAAATGTATTCGTCTTTATCCGAGAAGGCTAGACGACGCACTTCCTCACCCAAGAAGCTAGAAGATCATTAAGTCGCGTAGAAAAAAAAAAAAAAAAGATACCGGTCCTGATGTCTCTCACCCTCGAAGGATTCGAACCTGAGACCTAAGTTATTTTCGTCTGGGAGTAGGCACCTAACTCGTGGGCCACGGCGCTTCTTTGGGATCAAATGCAGTCAAGGGTGTAAGGTACATGGTGAAAGGAAGATTGAACAAATCAGCAGTCGGGCGTCCACGGAGGACAATGGGCGACTCCGAGGGAAACGCTCAAGACCTGTTGTTATTGATATCAGGAGTTGACCACCCATAACTGACCATATTGTTGTTATTGTTATCAGGAGTGGAATACTGGCAACTGACCATATTGTTGTTATTGTTATCAGGAGTTGACCACTGACAACTGACACATATTGTTGTTATTGTTATCTGGAGTTGACCACCTATAACTGACCATATTGCTGTTATTGTTATCAGGAGTTGACCACTAACAACGCAGTGTTGACGGACCCACCAACTCTCTCTTCATCGACATGTATGTTGTGCCAAAGCACGAGAAAAGAGAAGGAAACTGTTCACTAGTATGGTGAGAGAATATATCCTGAAAAATCAAAGTACTCGCGCTTGCACACTTTCATCATAAGGCATTTTCTGTTATCTGGACATCGAACCAGAATTACTTTCAAACTCGATTATTTATTTATTTATTTTTAATCTGGTCCTTTCTGCATTCTTTTTTGGTTCATAATATGCACAATATTAGGAAAGAAAAAGGAAAAGGAACAGACTGAAGACAAAGAACATAATCGAACAACTAACACAACAACCTTTTTTTTTTTTTTTTTGAAATTCATATACAATAAAAAAAATATTAAGAAAAATAATATGTTCGAGGGTCAGTTATTTTTAAGCCCCTCTCTTCCTAAGAGCAATTGTACAAGTTTGATATCATATTTAATACTCGACATTGCGGCAGTAATTGTTGTCAATTGTTAAGACTGATTTTAATGCTAGAAATATCAAACATGTACATAACTATTGCTGTTAAGAGGGACGTTTTTATTTTGTTGGTCCTGTTTGTTTGTTTTATGAAGCCGTTCAACTCTACGAAAGTAGGATCATCTCGACTTCAAACTAAGTAGTTTGCCGGTCATTGGTGAGAATTTGTTGGAGGTAGATTTTTGGAATTTGAAATTTGGCCCGGACAGCGATACTCCGCCCACTTTTCATCGATCTTTAATTAGATGCCGAAAGTTCTTGAACGTGCGTAACATACATACGAGACTTTTGAAATATATTGGCCCTTAACTGAGAAGGCTAGACCTCCTGCTTCCATACCAAAGATGTCAGGGGGTGGTTAAGTGCAAGGGTTTCAATCATCGGATGGCAGGATCCGCGAGTCAAACCCGCAACTCACGAACTTCACTAAGGAGCAGACGCTAAACCACATGGTCATCGAAAATTGCTTTTTTTTTTCGTTAAGTCTTTCGATCCTAAGAAAGTAAGATTATCTCGGCTTTTGCTGAGAAATTTTGTGGGTAGAAATTTGGAATTTGGAAATTTTGTGGGTAAATTTTTATTTAGAATTTGGAGTGCCGGACAGCGGCACTCAGCCTACTTTTTGATCGATTTTGAACTGCCAAGGGCTCTTTAACATGCGTAACGTTCACAAGGACCTCCGAAATATATTGGCTCTTTTCCGAGAAGACTAGACGTCGGGCTTCCCTACCCAGAAGAAACCAGGGGACCTTTCAGTCATTGAACAAATGGAGGTCTTTCAATCATCGTGTCCTTCCATCCCCGGATGACAGGGCCCGTGAGTCGTACAGAACCTGCAACCTCACTGACATGAGTTGTTTTCACCCTCTGAAGCAGACGCCGAACCACAGAGCCACTGTGCCTCCTGGCAAATTGCGGTTAGAGTGATCACATTGAAATGTATTGGTTATTGACTATTTGTGACTGTGCAAAGACACGGGCGGACATGTGAGAGATGATTAAGGTGACACAGTGGGCGTGACATGGATAAGGGCATTGTTATTGTACTTGACAGTGCCCCCTCAACCTGGGCACAATCTGCGTCATATCGAATCTCCTATATCAATGACACGGTAATAATAGGACATTGTTATGTTTGAGTGTATTTTTTTTTTTGCGGATACCCTGGCCCTGTTCCACAATCATCTCGATAACATAACACAATAGTGTTATGTTATTTTTTGACCACGGTTATGGACAGCTGAGAAAACCACCACTATAGAAGGTTGAAAAGCTTATAAAAACCATAACGATGTTCCACAATGCGACAGGGGGGGACGCAGTGGCTCAATGGGTATGGCGTCTGCTCATGGAGAAAAACAGGCCGGGACCGAAACGCAGGTTCTGCATCGGGGGATGACAGGACACGAAGATCGAAAACCCTCATTTTTATCAGTGACCCAACGGTCCCCTGGCTTTCTGTGGGTAGGGAAGCCTGACGTCTAGCCTTCTCGGATAAGGGCCAAAATATTTCGGAAGTCCCGTGTGTACGTTACGCACGTTAAAGAACCCTTGGCAGTTGAAAATCGATGGAAGAGTAGGTCTGAGTGCCGCTGTCCGGGCCAAATTTCCAACTTCCAAATTTCTACCCACAAAAATTCTCATCAAAAATTGACAACTTCTAAAAAGCCGATATAATCCTATCTCTTAGGATTGAAAGGCTTAAAAAAAAAAAAAAACGCCAACTTCGCTGCGAACTGATATCTTCAACGAAAAAGCCCCATTCGGGAGTCTAAACGGCCCTCAAAAAGTAACTCACCAACTCCTGACCTCAGTTCTCTGTTGCTGTATCTTTGTATTTCGCATTTTGAGAAAATTGATGTTTTATGCTTGCAAACTGTTTTTGCACTAGTTAGGAGATAGGACAAACTGATTTTCAAAATCTACCAGTTTGGGCAAGTGATCGGTGAAATAATTACATTACATGGTAGATTTACTATCCCTCCTTCATATGACATACATATCTTCAAATAGCTTAAAAGTGGACGTGGGGCAAAAAAGAAGTGAGCTCGCGAACTACGTATTCGGGAAAGTGTATATAGATTTAGTATGTCTATTATAGTTATCATTAGTTATCATTCTGTCAGATATACTAGTCATTGTTTATTTGTATATATTAGTTAGTTGAGCATCAGATTCCGCTCGGGAACAAACGCCCACAACAGCACTCCTCCAACGGACTCAGTTTTGGGAGATCCTCTTCAGCTGGACCCATATCACTCCAGCTGTCTTCACTTCAGCGTCCGCACTTCTTCGCCAACTTTATTTGGATCTGCAAACTTGTTATGTTTTCCGTGTGGGAAAATATATATATATACTGACGGACTTTGAAAACACAACACTTGAAAATGATTCTGCTGACAGACTTTAAAAACACAAGACTTGAAAATGATTCTACTGACGGACTTTAAAAATGCAACGCTTGAAAAGGATTATTAGTGACGGACATTAAAAACGCAACAGTTGATGTATAGAATCATTTTCAGGTGTTGGGTTTTTAAAGTCCGTCAGTATATATTACACATTGTTTTATTTGAGTGTTGATCTCCTTCCTGTCTAAGTTTCCGAATGTATCTATTTGCGCATTTGTTTAGCTGTACTTGTCTATACTTTACCTCACTGATGTCATTTTTCTCCTTACGGCTTGTCTGTTTGTCTATCTATCTATCTATCTATCTATCTATCTATCTATCTATCTATCTATCTATCTATCTATCTATC
>JBCAUA010039898.1:0-11990 GCA_038406235.1 Peronia verruculata | reverse complement strand
TAAATTTCTTCTTCTTGATGTTGAGTTGAAGATAGCCAAATTTTCGGACCAACTTGGTCCTTCTTCAGGGCAACAAACTCAATGTTCTTGATGTTCTAGATGTCTCATTGCAATTTAAATGCTCCAACTCCAATGGAAATTCTAACCCAATGAAATTTTAATACATGTACATGTATGTTTATAGATGTATAGAGACAGACATCCTGATACTTCAACAAGACAAAAATGTTTTATCCCTAACACTTTGCTCCCAGTTGTTGCAATTATGCTATGGCCTGAAAATCCCCTTCATACCAGTTGTCGCATTAAGGCAACGTATAACTCTCTTTGGTGGAAAATACCTTTAGTTTGTGACTTTCTTTCCTCTCTATCTTCCTTCCGCTGACATAGCCTAGTTCACTGTCGTATTAATGCAACGATTGGTGTGAAGGGGATTTTCGGGCTGTCGCATAATTGCAACAATTGGAAGCAAAGTGTTAATAAATATCACAAGACTGAAAAGGATCTATGTTTCATTGTAGAACAGTCACAACATAATGTGGGACTTTGTATCTGTAGGTGAGGTCTTGTGTCAGTAGCTGAGAGATTTTGTATGTTCATCTGAATTGTTGTTTCTAACGTACAGAGATTCCAAACTGAGTGAGATAATATGTGTGTCCTCCTGTATGGAAAACTATGTGCCATCCATTGAATTAGGGTATATGACGATCAGGATGGATGTTCATGTATGTAGATATGATTAAGTAATAAGAATTTGTCTGCCTTCTTTTGGGTGGATAGATATGCCTGTATGGCATTAAAGAAAGTAAATCTGACTTGCTGCTATGAAGACTAGGCTTGGTGCATTTAACAAGCAATTACATTGTACATGTATAATGCATTGTTTTATAAGTTGTGAACTACTGTGACCATACATTGTTATTTCATAGAATATCTGAGGGTAGATCTAGGTATTTATTGTTTTTGTCATGTTTTTGTTGTATTTTCAAGTGCAATTCTAATACAGTGTATATTATCAAGAGCAATGAATTGTTCCGTGAATGAAATTGCAGAAGGAAGCTGTGTGCTGTTAATTCAGTGAAGAATGTAGACTTATGAAAATCAACATTTGACATTACATGTATTTGTTTTGACATTCCGCAGCAAAATAAAAGTAAAAACAATGAAAAAGATTTTTATCTTTCTGTTGTCTGTTTTGTCACTCTTTTCTGACAGAAATTTATGTACATGTATTCTGTGACAAATTTGTTTGTAAAAAAAAAATCTTGGGTGCTCATCTTCTTTGTTCATTGTGATACAAGTATGTGTACACGTTTGACATCCTTTCAGTTTATTTTAGCTTATCTGTGCATGAATCTCCATTCTCCTTGTGCATTTCTCTGTCTTTCTTGTTTTCATGCCTGCCTGTCTGTCTTTTTCTCTCGCTGTTATTGATAGCGGTTTCAGGATCTCGTCAGCAGCATCTTTTGTTTTTTTTGTTTTGTTTTGTTTTATTGTGATTGTTTGCTTCATTATTTCTAATGCACTCGAGAGAGAGAAAAAAAAAAAGCAAAAAACCAAAGTAAAATGGATGATAAGGGTCTTTTGTTATGAGAAATGAAAGAGGACAAGGTCACGATTGATCATGATGAAACAGCTTTTAGTTACACTGAATACATTACATTGAGGAAATGTGAGATACACAATATATACGAAGTCGTCCGAGGACTGGAGGCGAGTGGTCGCCCTTAGTGAACTTCCTGTCAGGGCTTCATGCCGAGTGATTCCTTTGAATAAAGTGCTGTCACGACAAGCAAAGTTGGATTAACGTCTAATTTGCTTGAGAAGTATACACTATGTTCAAGAAGTAAGGATACCAATTAATCCTATGTTATTAATTAGCAACAAAACCAGACGTTTTCCCAAGTTTATCTTGAACCACGAATCGGAGGATTATGCTCTCAATTATAGATCTCTAGTTAATGAATAATATCAATCTCAGACAGAGACAGAGCAGTTCGATCACTTCACTGACTTCAGCACTTCGATCTGTCGCACGACCAGATCTAGATTTACCCTTTTACAAAGCACCGATTTGGGTTATTTGTGTGCTGAATCGGGTCCAATGTGCATGACAGGAACGATAATGATATTATAATGTCGCGCTGGCCACTTTGATTGTATTGATTTTATATCTAGATCTAGATCTAGATCAGATCTATTCTAGATCTAGATCTCTAGTCTAGATCATCTAGATTAGATCTAGATCTCCAGTCAAGACTGAGATTGTCATCTCATCACCTGGATCGATTTTTTTTGTTTGTTTTATTTTATTTTTTTTTATTTTTATCAATAAACCAGTAGTAAGAAGATACTTTGTCAAACTGTAAAATTTCCCAAGGCCACATGTTTTGCTGTTACTGACAGAGTAGAAATAGATCTAGATCTGGATCTAGATCTTGCTGAATAGGCTCCAGAGATTTTGATCTAGATCTAGAGCAGTTAAGTTATTTTGAGTTATTGTTGACCATCGTTTACTCCACAGATTTGATGAGAAAGAGAATGTTGGCAACGTCAACATTGCCAAATCATCTGTTCAGAAGGGAATTCGCAATCAGATTCTGGACCAATTTCAGCATATAGAGGACTATCTTGATCAGATTATGCCAAAGAAGGAGCCATTGAAACTTGTGAAATGGTGATTTTTAAAAAAATTTTCATTTTCTGTTTTTTCAGTTTTATCAGTTACAACCATTGTTAAATTCATGCTTTAACATTGTATGTTCAGTTATCAGGAATTTTATTCCAGGCACAAGTCTTATTATGCCAGGCACATATGTTAGACAACACTTTGAATTTATTTGCTTTTGAGGAGGCGAGTGGGGAGTTGGAGGAAAATTATTTGTACTTATTAGTGTCTGAGAATGATTTCATTCACATTAATAGATATATGACATATTTGAGGCATTCTCAGTTGTCCTGTGCTACAGGTCTAAAATAAAAATGATGAAAAATAAAACGCTTCGGGTGATTTGCGTTTAAGTTTTATTCCTTTTTGTTGATGTTATTTTGTAATGAAACAAGCTTAGTCCACAAACAGTTTGTTAAATTTTGTCTGATGAAAAAAATTAAAAGAAAGATTGTATCTCCACACAAAAGATTCTGTCACCCTAAAAGGGAACATGAAATCTTGATCCTTAACAAAGAGAACAACTGATGACAAAAAGGAAAAATAAGTTTTGTAATTAAATAATGCCTTGCGTGCAGGGCAAATGAGTTGGAAGTCGCGCCAGGCATTTGCGATCTTGGACTGTTTCTAACTACAGTATTTTCTGATTAGGATCCCCAATTTTTTAATTTTTTTTTTCCACAAAACAAAATAAAAACTTTTTTAATCTGGAAAAAAAAAAAAGACAAATTTTGGTAATTTTGTCGGAAAATATAGTTAAATAGATAAATCGCAGTCGCATTTCACATTATTCTAATGATTTTATGATGTAAAATTATAACTTTATCTCCATAAGACATTGTTGTCATTGACTTTGAGATATTTTTCAACAAAAAAGCACACTTCTCTGAGCTTTATCGTTTGTTTTGCAGCCTTTATTAGTTATTGACAGAGTTTCGGTGTGTGGTGATGTCTACCTTAAGCCTTTCTGAAATTTCACAACCATTGTATCCTTCTAGATAAACAACCTTTGAGAATGCTTCACGTATGTTCAGTTTTGAACAGCTTGTATGCTGACATATTTTTGCCTTTAGCATTTCGAGACTATTCTATGAGCGATTTTTGTACATTCACTGTCTAGTAATATGAGTTTAAAAAAAAGAAATAATAATTTGCTTTGATTCTCACTTTCACCACAGCCATGAACATATAGAGCTGTTGTGCAACCAAGCAGGAGAGATTCTCTTCTTCAGACAAAGAGAAGGCCCCCTCTTCCCATCACTCAAGCTGCTCCATAAATGTAAGAGATGTTTTTAGTTAAAACCATGTTTACGTATGATGTGCATAAGATGAACAAGATTCATTTATACAGTGGAATCCGCTTAAAGTCAACCCCTCGGGACTGACAAAAAGTGTTGGCTTTAAGCGAGGCTGACTTTATTCAGGTTCACATATCTGGTCAGCAGAGGGGGTCAAAGTGCTACATATTTATTGGATTATGCCCCTTAGAGACTCTGATCACACAGTAAAATAAAAGCTCGACTAGTCACGGTGAGAGCGTAGTCTGTAGGAATGAACGTGCATTGGAAAAGAAAACAGTATAGGTGGACCCCCCCCCCGACGAGTATAGATTTCACTCATAGTCTAGCAACAAAAAAAAAAAAAAAAACTGCGCTCTCCCATTTGTTGCTATGGCCTGCCGTCATTGCAATGGCTTGTGTCTGTAAGCTAACAGTGCATGATGTAGCCTAGTCCGGATACGTTTAGTGTTATGTGTTACACCTCGCCCATCCTGCCCTCTTGCTAAGTGGTCGTTCAAATGCGCCCTTCATACATGATTCGATCATCGTTTGACCCATGATCGCTTGTGGAGTTCCCATTTGAACCTAAATCTTTGATTAACCGTGATATTCCATCCCTCCCTTGTTTTATGCTTTCACTTTCAGTCCGCTTGTTGCCAACCACGATGTAAAGTCATCCTTGGATCTTTCACTCAGAAGTCTGGTCGGGTGCCGACGACCTGTTTATCTTACAAATTATAGGAATGAACGTGGTTGTTATTCTTAAGCCTTTCAATCGTGTCGTAGTGATCTATGATTAAGGTTTTTAAATGCCTTTTCAATCTTCTCCTGGGCGGTTATCTCGGTATTATTACATGATCTAAAGACGTGACTTAAAAAATCAGGCGCATTGGCTGTCAACACTGTCTTTCAGCGTGAGTGTCAACAAACTAAACTAAGTAGGGTGAAGAGAGACGACTGGGAGTAGGTGTTGGAGTGTCTTCGCTAACGCAAGGCTAGCGGAGAGGGCCAATCACTGACCATCCAGGGGCCAGAAGTCTTGAGTGTGTGTTTATGTAATCTCCGCCAACGCAAGACAGGTGAAGACAGCCAAGCATCTTCTCAATACAGCGAGAGGCCCCCAGGCTGTAGGGTGTCGTAACAAAGCGTCCCTGTCTCTCTGTCCGACTTTTTTTTTTTCTCTTTGTCTTCACAGCTTTCGGCTGTCAGTCGGCCAGCGTGAGCCATTTGGAGTTGACTTTGGACCGCCGGAGCAGGTTGACTTTAACCGAGAATTTACTTTAAGCGAATTGACTTCTCGCGGGTTCCACTGTATTATCAAACTATTTTGTTTGTTTTCATTGGCGGCTACATTGAATGCGCTCCCCTTCCCCCCTCTCCATTTACAAAAATAAAGCAGAAAACTTTAAGTATTTGCCATTCCTACATCACATGTGACAACAGTGATTCTTTTCAGACCCGTTTATTCAGTATTCAGGGTGAACAGACAGTCCATTTTTTTTTATTTAAGGCTACTCTACAAATGCTCATTAAATACTATGATTAAGATCCATAGTAATTTGGCCTCCTAACACCCTTACTTACTCATTCAATATACATGTACATAGCTGATTACAGCTCATCCCTTGGTAAACAAGGGATGTAAATAAAACAAAACAAAACAAAAAAAAAAACTACCTTGGTTTAGAAATATATACCATTTGTGGATCAACAGAAATGAAGGGGGGGTGGAGGATCTGTTTCAATCACTTTTATTTTCTTCAGAACTTTACCCTTGCAACACCTCCTGCCGAAAACAACTTGATCGACATCTAGTTTTTTTTTTTTATAGAAACAGCATCACATATGTTAAATTTTGAAAGAGGCCATAGGTTTTCTCGCAACCAATTAGGTAGCTTATTTAAATCAAAATCACATGACCTAGTGAACATCGCTCACATGTGGCTTTGTTTACTTGCTCTGCGTGCTGCGTGTGGCAGACAAATCTGGACGAATGATGAGCTCTCATACCTGTCACATCTTATAAACAGCCACATGTGAGCGATGTTTCCTAGGTCATGTGATTTTGATTAAACTACCTAATTCAGCAAAGCTTAGCCTGCGTACTTTGATCTATAGCTAGACTTATATCAGCATTCATCTGCATCCCACTTTATCTGTATCTAGATCTCTCTTTCTTTCAATGACATGAGCAGGACACATCACATATTGTATGGTGACATAAATGTATTTCATTTATTTACAGATGTCAACATAATCATTGATGAATCACGAAGCAAAAATAGAGGGCTTCATGTAATTCAATTAGATCCATACCATAAGCATGCCATATCCATTCTTTGGCCCTGTGATTGTGCTGACATCATGACCTGAAGTAAAACCATGACTGCTGAGTAGATCCATGTCATTCAAAACATGAAAGACATTTGTACACGTAAGTGTATGATGTTGAAGTGCATGCCGTTGATCATTGATGAAGCCCGGATCTGATAAGAGCAAAAGGCAGATTCTTCAAAATGAGAAAAATAACTAAAAAGTCAAAATTTGTTTTGAATGTACTAGCCCTTTTCACATAATTTGCAAATTAATTAGTCTTGTCACATATTCACATATTTGTGCACTCTTTGTGTGAAAGAAAAAAAAAAGAAGCAAACTGCATACCAGTTGGCAAGTCTGCAGCAAGCACTGTGTCATCATTTTTTTATGTAAAGGAATCAAAACACAACAAACTATGCAGACAATGTGCAATGTCAGTGTAGATCACAAACCATGCATGACAGAAATTGATGAAAGGAAGAAAAAAAAAATTCAATTAATGGTTGTTTTTTATTTTTTTACATTAATTAAATGAAATTTTCAATTTAAATTGTTTTAAGTACAGTTCAATACCTGCAACACTGCTGCATTAAAATGGTTGTTTGATTGTTGAAGATAACAACCACAGATAAAAATACTGTTTTCTAGGTCTATGACATGTTGAGTAACCTGCATAAATGGTACACCTTTGACTGGTACCAGCTGTGTTTTTGGATCTGCTAATTGCTATAGAAGTTCCTTTACTTCTTCATACCACTTGTCAAATGAAATCAAAAACATCATAAATGTCATGAAATGAACGAATGCCTTTCATGACATTTCAAAATTACTTAATGATGTGAGCTGTGCTGCTTTTCGTGTCTATTGTAGTTCCACTTCGCTATTTGACCCTATCTGTCAATTTCCCTTTCTGAAATATCAAACAATTAACCAATTTCATGCACTGCCCTTCACAGCTTTTCAAAATTCTTGATTACATATATCTATTACACTGTATAATCTGTAACAGAGAGATACTGTTTTTTTTTTCACACCAGAAGACAAATGTAGAACAGAAAATATGAACAGCATTTTCTCACAACGCATGCTGATCCATTAACATTCACAGTCATTGCTGCATGATTTTTACATGTAAAGAAATCATAAATAGTCCAACAATTTACCCTGTTGGGGCATGTTAGCTTGTACAACTGTGACACCATTGTTTTTCCAATTTTGAAATAGAAAGACTTACTAGATATGACTTTTTCATTAACGAGCTAAAATACATCCCAATTTCTCAAATCAAATAAACAATATGATGTCCAAAAAATAAAGGCAGAAACAGACTCCCTCTTCAACAGCACCAAAATAAACACACACTGATAAATTGTTGGGTTTTTTTCAGATGTCACAGGAACATGCAATATTATCCGGCTAGCAGAATAACAGGGTACAAGGTTAGGTTAGGTTTTTATTAAGCTTTTCAGCCTCACACAAGGCTATCTCAGCTTTCTCTTTTTTTTTTTTATATTGTCCTGTTGGGCTGCAACAATGGTTGCCGGTGTACTTTTTTTCTTGTTCTTTTTTAATTTTTTAAAACCATATTACCCCCCCCCCCCTCCCCCCCTCTCCCCACAGGGATCAACCTTAAACATGGCCAAATAATAAAATGCGAGAGGGCCCCACATTTTATTACTTGGCCATGTTTTAGGTTGATGTCCTTTGGGGGAGGGTACAATTGACATAAAAACTTTACACAGTGGGAGTTCTAGCAATGTCAACAGCTTGAAGAAGAGCACAATGGGCATGTTTTACTTGAACCAAAGTAATCAAATCATTTCAATTACAAAATGGAGTAATCCCATGTACAAATACTGATATCTGATACATCTTTTGTAAAACAGGACTTTCAACCAGTGGAAAGAATTCAGTATTACATTTGAAGGTTACAGTTAACATATAGTGTTTTATTTTAAAACTTGTTTGAAAAAGATTGACAATAAAATGATGTTTGTCACGTGTAAGTGTTTGGAATATTCTGTGAAAAAATGAGAAAAAAAAATAATAAGATGGTACAGAATGCATTTCATGAAGCTATGTGAAACTGCAGTTCAAAAACTATTCCTGAATAAGTAAATCCCTTCAACATTTTTTTTTTTTTTAGCCACATAGCTACTCCAATCAATCTACTCTCAAATCTTTTAACTGCTTTAAATTCCTGACATATACACACAAACAGCTCTCTTAGTGAAGGCAACACTTATATGGACTCTAAGAGAAGTAGCAATGAGCATGACATCCAAGATGAGAATTAATAACAAATAAGTCAAATAATAGACTAATTGTCCTGAGCCCAGAGCAAATGGGTCTGAAGTCACGCTGGGAGATTTCTAGTTGTGACTGTTTTTAATCATTTTCCGACTGAGATATATCCGGTTAAATGCACGGCGCTCAGGAGGCTTGATTAGCATGTGTTTATGAGATGCATGTCTTTAAAAATAATACATGTAGTAAAAAAAGTTCAGTGACTCCCCTTGTGATATGGCCAAAACAGACTAGGTTACTTCCCTTGACTGTACAAAACCTCTGCATGGAGTTAAGTTAGTAGTAGTAGTACAGGTACTTGTTTGTTTGTTTTTTTAAAGTGGGTATCATCACTTTGCAAACTGGTTTGCACCAGATTCTAGGCTCTTAGTTCAAAATTGGGTCAGTATGTTTTTCAAAAGTCCATTTTAATGGTAATCTTTATCCAGTCAAGGCGTGCGTTTAGGCAATGAAGCGTGCGTTTAGATTATACTTACTATACAGCAAGAAATCCGTCATGCATCTTTTAACTGAACTGTGCGCTTATTTGGCGTATGTTTAACTGTATACTACTGTGCCAAAATTAAATTTCTCTCTCACAAAGCAACAATTCAATGTTTTCTAAGCTGAAAAGAAAAACAAAATCGGTATCTGAGTTAGAAAATAGTTAAAAACGGCTGTAACTTGCGATTACCCGGAGAGACTTCTGACTCATTTGCCCTGGGCGCAAGACGTTTGTTATGATTGAAAGGCCTCTCGCTATCCATGTTCGTGACTTTAAGTTTTAGGAACAGCAAACAAAAATAAATGAGACACTACCTGATCAAATCAGGTGCCCGTCATACTGAGGTTACCGGAAAAATTACATGTTTGTTAGCAGTGAATGGATTTTTAACGCAATTTTTCATTGCTTCACAGAACCCTTCTTTATCAATTTAAAAATGTATTTCAGAGTTAAAGTTGCTGAAATAGTTTGAGTAAAAGCCCAAAAGTTGTAATTTAGTGGCATGGCCTTGGAAGGATTAAAAAGGGGAAAAAAAAAAAAAGAGTTCGGCCAGTTTCTCACTAAATTCAACTGCAGCAAACAGGTACATCTCCACTGTCTTTAATTATCAGTATCTCAACTTCTTCTTAAGGTAAAACAAAAATTGTCTCATACACAGAAAGGGAGGTGAATAATCTTCACAGTGATACCAATAAGTCTGTAATGTTCAAAATTTGATGAGCACCTGATTTCATTGTGTCACATCTAACATATCTTTAGTCTCCAACTTGCTGTTACAGCTGTCGTGAGATGTGTTATACTGAAACCGCACACATAATTTTGTATCTAATATGTGACAAATACTTTAAAACAAGGCCTTCATACATGTATGTCAGCTGTAGGTATTGTAGTACTAAACTGTCTGGAATTTACTTTCAAACAAAATAAAATAAATTGAAAAAAAAAAAAGAGAGAAAATGCAGCGGAAATAAAACTTAGTGCAAATAAAAAACCAACAACAAACAAAATTGAAATTATCAAAACTCCCTGCTCAAGCTTTGGAATAAGCTACTTGAATGGATTTATTTTGAAACAGCCATTATCAAATAGCAGCCATAATAAAAGATGAACTTAAAGAAATAAATATGAAAAGTTTATTTTTGCAGCAAAATGGGGGCAGACAACTACTGATGATTAAGAATGCATATGTTCCATTTATCATCATAAAGTTGTATGCCTGATCTGGATTTTAAATGCTTACAGATTAAAATGGTATCAAACTGTGTGGTTCATCATACATGCATATAGGTTACATGAAAAGCCCGCAGAGGCACAGTTATGAGACATTCATCATTCATACAGTAGTTTGAAGTTATCTTGTTTGTTAGACCCCTTATAGTTTTCTTTACAATTTTTTTTTGTTCAACATTCTAACAGATGACAAAATTTCAAAGATATCATAACATGTGAAAGAGCATGATGACATACTATTACTAACTCATTTCTAATGTGCTTTGACAAAATGTCTTTTTCCTGCAAACTTCTGTTTCAGAAGATAACAGTGTTGTACTGTGATCTCCACAATATAGCAAATAAAAAAAATGCAATTTACACAGAACTGACTGATGTAATAGACTGTCTTTCATATCAGGATAAGCTATAGGCCTATTTCAACAGACTGATAAATAATTAAACTGTGTTAAAAAAAAAAAAAGAGCATTTTTGTCAAGCATATTAGATCTTTCAATGGATCAATTTTGATGAAATTCAGTACACTTCCTTTGCCACTATGTACAAAGTCTTCCAGTTAAGGACCATGGTCAGTCTCCTTCTCTCGCAGTCACCACTCCTAGAGACTGAGCTTGAGATCTAAAGTTCTCCAAATGAATCCAGAACTCTGATTTGTTATTGCACACATGCTCACAGGACAGTATCTCTTTCTGTTCTTCTGACTGTGATTCTCCAGCACCAGCCCTTGGTGTCTTTGATAGAGATGTGCACTGAGGTTCTTTGTTAACAACTATGTCAGACTGTTTCACTGTATCATCTCTCTGTTTGTTTGTCTCTGAAATACTACTAGCTGAAAAGCCTTGAAGACTGGTGGTATCACCCAGTTTCTGTGAAATACTCTTAATCACTTCATTACTGAGCAGATTTGGAATCTTTGAAATCAGTTCTGTGTTGGCAGAGAGCAAGTTTTGTAATGAGCTCGTCTGAAGCTGCCGGCCACCAGCCTCGGGGACAAAAACACCTGGTGATTGGTGTGTTTGTGTGTTTGATGACAGTTTTGCTCGGAGCACTTCATTTGGGCTGCAGCTCAAACTTGCACTGGAAACAGAGTTAGTATAACAAGTTCAGAGTTGTTGCAAAGCAATAATAAAATATATTCTTCACATCAATGATTAAGAGACAAAATTGAATGATAATATTACTCCCATGTATCCTCAGGTCCTGGAGAAATGGTGACATATTCAATTTTAAGTTAAACACATATCATTAAAAGTTAATATCTGCCATTCATTGTAAGACTTATTCAAACGGAGAGGAAATTTTCACTGACTGTATAAATTAAAGAATTTTTAAAATGCTGAGAAGTTCTCAAAGCTACACTTTTGAAAAATATCTGTTCAAGACTTTCATTTGCCAATGACTCACAATAAACGGGTTCCTGCAGAAAGCAATAAAAATTACAATTTTACAAAATCAAATTACAAAATCAATTACAATTATCAAAAATTCAGACAATAAACCAAACTTTTCCAATCTCAAATTGGGTCAGGATAGGGAGTCAGAAATAAATATAAAATATATAAATAGATAGAGTCCGAAGGGGCAAAAAAGCTGCAAATTGACAATGGTCGACCACAATTGAGTTGAACTTACTTGAGTTGATAAATGATATTCAGTTAAGTTGATATTATTCTTCAAGGGGAGTGGGGGGGGGGGGGGGCAAGCC
>JBCAUA010039887.1:0-11990 GCA_038406235.1 Peronia verruculata | reverse complement strand
ATGAGGAAGGAAGCAAAGTCTGGAGGCTGGGTCAACCTTCTAGACATGGAATGATGTCAGACTGCTCTGACCTGCGTGAAATATAATGGTTAATATTTCAATAACAACAACAACAACAACAAACAACAACGCGTCTATCTGTCATTGCTCTCTGAATAAAGTTGGCTATCCTGTGTGTGTGTGTGCGCATGTGTATGTTTATATGTGTGTATGTGTGTTTGTGTCTGTGTTGCATCTCGTCTACTCCTTGATCTCAAGAGAGATGCTCCTCGAGTGGCATCAACAAGTGTTCTCAAGCCAGATAATTTCTCTTTCTCTCGTTTCTTCTCTCTCTCTCTCTCTTTCTCTTTCTCTCTCTCTCTCTCCTTCACCTACCCTGCCCTCTTCCTCTACCTAACTCTTTTGCAATGTTGCAAAAAAAAAAAAAAAGTTATCTTAGGAATTGAACAGATCTTCCATGCATGAAAAATTACTTCTGTCTTTTTTTGAGAGCAACCGCCTCCTTCTCTTTGTCTTCTCTCTAAATCCTCCCCCCACCCCACCTGTCCCACCCCGCCCAACCCATTCTGTCTTGGTTAATTTCAAATCACTCAGGAGAAAAAAACAATCAACGATGCATTTCAAATAGGACTGTTTCATTCGTTGCATGCTAAAGTTCCCTCAGGGAAAGCTAAGTGTTTCCTTGATAGAAATTTCTTGTTCTCTTAGCTCTCTCTTTCCTTCTCTGCCAGCCCCCTTCCCGCCTCCTCTCAATTCTATCTCTTTCTTTCGTTCAAGGAGTTTCTTGCTTTCCTTCTTTTTTTTTTTTCTCTCTCTCTCTCTCTCTCATTTCTCTTTTTTTTTTTTTTTAGTGTTTCCTTCTTTCTGTTCAATCTCCTTCTATATCACAAGTTGTGTAAGTTGAATACGAGGCGGTCTGTCCTTCTTTGATTATTTCGTTCTTCTCTCCGTCCTTCGTTCTTTCTTTCATTCTTTCTCTTCTTGTATTTCCTTCCTTCTTTCTTTCTTTCTTGCTTTCTTTCATTCTTTCTCTACTCGTCATTCCCTCTCTCTTTTTTGTTTCTTTCTTTCCTTCCTTCTTTTTCTTTCTCCGTTCAATATGACGACCCCGTGGGAAGAAGAACATAATTATGTCCACTTTCCACGCCTGGAAGGAAACAAATTAATGGTGTTTTCAAACGCGTCTTTGCTTTCTGTTTGTTGAAGTCATCGTTTCAAATCATTGCTGTTGACTACAGTGGCTGCTCCCTCTGATCTTTTTAGGTGGGACGATTTAGCAAGTGGTTCCCAACGTTTGCTCACTCCCAACCCCTTACCCAAAGGCTCGACACCCGCACGACCCCCTATCATCAGCTGGCTTTACATCTTTTTATGTGTGTTTATGTTTCTTTGTTAGTTGGTCTGTCTTTTTTGGAGTTTAATGATACATCCGCTCCACACCACAGAACAGAACACATATGGCATGTCATGCTTCAACGCTGAGAGTGACTAGCGATAGCTCAGTCGAGTCAATAGGCCTACTGTAAAACTACTCCTAAGCGTCCCTATCAACCGAATTGCGACAGGGATTCCAATATGGCGGACTTCGCTTCGCCGCGGAACGGAAATAGTGACGTAAACCCTAGGCCTGCAACTTCTGTGTGTATCTATTCTGTGCTCGACACCAGCTACACTGTGCCGAACATGGTGGGTACATTTACACGGTAAAATTCTGATCAAGGTATATATTATAGATAAAATGTAGCCCCGAACGGGCAACGTCTTTCTGAGTTATGAAAAGGATATCAAAATGTGTATATAAAGTTGGGTAATCTAAATATTGTAAGGCAAAACTAAAAAGATGGATGTAAGCAATTTTGTGGCGTCCCGTGGAGATCGTTGCATGCTTATCAAGCTATCAGTTATGAAGTGATGTTAGAATTTGTCGTACAACTTAGTGTAAATAAAAAGTTCAGGATGGCCTGAGGCTCCGTTTTGTTAAATAGGTCCTTCAAAGATTTTCTGTGATGGGGAGGGAAACAATCACTCAAACTAAAATAAAACATAAGATTTATAAAATATAAATGATGAGCTGAAACTTGTTTTATCCCAAACCATTTCCAAGCAGCCCCACAAAAGAACAAATGATTAACCCTCATAGTATCAATAGAAATTGCCAGGGGTATCAAGCTCCCTCGTATGACATCAAAATCAATGTTTGAGAAAAAGCAGTTTATATTAAAATTTGTAGATGGGCTTCTGGGTCTGTCCTCCACTGCCGGCTACTTGAAACACAATTCTTGTTTCACCTCTCAGTATGACCAATGAGTCTATGACCATATCGGACCCTTGACACGTCTAGGGTTAAGAAAAGAAGATGGCGCTGCATCGGTCACACGTGTAGAAGGGAAGACAGCAGAATATCAAAACAACAAGCGCTGAACTGGGAGATCAAAGACAGAACAAGAGGGATAGACCGAAAGAGACACTAACAAGAACTATCGTGAGAGGTTTACGTTTAAGTTGTTATTCAGCTTTTCACCCTACACGAGGGCTATTCAGCTTTCTCTAATTATATTGTCCTGTTGGGCTGCTGCAATGGTTACCAGCGTACGTTTTTTTTTTTCCTTTTTAATTTTATAAAACCATCATGAGAGAGGCCAAAGAAGCAGGAATAGAGAACATGAATGAGAAATCTGGTTGAAACAGCACAGAGAAGATAGTATGAAAGAAGATTGTGACGGTCCTATCCGACGTATGACGGCATGGGAAGGATTTCAGATTATTAAGATGTAAAATGTCTAGCAAAGACTAGCCCCCCCCCCCCCCACACACACACACCCTTCACCCCCTTGCCAAGAGAACCAATGGGGAACCCCCTGGCTCAGAGCCAGGACAAAACCTAAGGACTATAACCGTGAAAATGTTAAAAACCGGGCACTTATTGCTCTGCCAACTTTGGCTTCATTTGGAACTGGAAAGACCCAATTTCTGTATTTTTTCCTTCATGCAAGTTGCCTTGTCAGAAATTCTCTATCTTTCTTTCATCTTTCTCCTTTTCTCTTTCTCTCTGCTAGTCTCCTTTCTCTTTGTTCCTCCCACCGCCCCTCCTCTCTCTCTCTCTCTCTCTCTGTAAAATGTCAAAGCTCTCTGTCTTCCCTCTCCTTTTCTCACCTCTCAGCTTTAACCTTGTTCTATCTCCCCCCCCCCCCTCCACTATTGTCTTTTTGTTTTATTCTTCCATCTTCCTCAATCACTCTAGTATCACTAGTATTAATAAACAATAACAATAACTGATTGAACTGGCAAAGTTAATCTGATACATACTGATCCTTCATTTCATAGCACAGAAACCTTCTGCCTTTTATTCTTTATCTCTCTCTAATTCACCTTCTCTTCTTGCTCCCTGTATCTTTTATCTCTAATCTCTTTTATTCTCTCTATCCCAATCATTATACACCCTCTATCTCTCCCTCTTTCTCCATCTCTTCTTCCATCCCACCCCCCTCCCCTACCTCCACCCTCGACTCATTGTATGAACTTATCACATTACGTCTGTATCGCAAACAACCTACTCAAGTCAGCCTGAGCACTTTTTATCACACAGCAAATTATTATAAACACGACGTTTTTCGTGGGATCTTTGATGATGTTCCCTGCGTTTCTATTGATCAGTTTGGCTCAAGATGGTGTCTACAGTTTGTATTTGTAGCTCACCGTGAAGAGAGAGAGAAAAAAAAAATGAAATCCCCAAATTTCGGATTTACGCGAAATGCTTTAACATCGACGATGATATTGTCTAACAAGCTCTGCCTTCATATTATTTTTCAGCTCACCGAACTGGACCTAACTTAATACAGACCAGTCCATGAAACGCGTAGAATTGTCGCCCTAGGTTAGCCAATCTCTCAGTGGGTTATCTTCTCCTGGTTAGATTATCCGGAAGAGTTATTAGGATCCCAAAGGGCAAACGTCAGGACTACCTTGTCTCCACCAGAAATCTTCAAGGGACTGAATACGAAGCGGTCAACATTATCTTGAGTTGTCTCTTTAAGTGAGTCAAGTAGACTCCCCACCTCTGATGTTTGGAGTGGCCTCCCCTGTTACGTCATTGCTGGCTTTTGAAAGGAAGCGACAAGAGAGAGAGAGAGAGAGAAAATGAAAAAAAAAGAAAGAGATAAACAGACTTAAAAGAAGACAGTCAGAAGACAGAAGTAAAGAAAGAGAAAAAGAAAGACAGGTACAATGGAAGAAAGAAAGAGAGAAGGAAAAGAAAGCAAAGAAAGAAAGGAAGGAAGGAAGAAAGGGCAAAATAGGAGAACGAGTGAAGAAACGAGTTAATAAAGGAGAAAAGAAAGAGAGAAATGAGACAGTAAGATAGACCAAACAAAAACACACACACACACACACATAACTAGATACAGATAGATTACATAGAAAAAAGACTAAAAATATAGAAAGAGAGAGATAAGAAAGAAATAAAGACAACAGTAGAGAATGAAAGACAGAGCGAGAGAGAGAGAGAGGGAAAACAACTGTCAGAAACGAAGACAGAAAGAAAGAAGAAGAAGAAACCCAAGAATAAATGTGAGAAAGAGAGGCAGAAAGAAAGAAAGACAGAAAGAAAGAAAGAAAGAGAGAGAGAAAGAAAGAAAGAAGAAAGAAAGAAAGAAAGAAAAAGAAAGAAAGAAGAAAGAGAGAAAGAAAGAAAGAAAGAAGAAAGAAAGAAAAGAAAGAAAGAAAGAAAGAAAGGGCAGAGTAGTAAAGAATCTGTCCTCCGTATGCCCCAGGTTTCTTCAAGAGTCACTTTTACCACGGACAAGGAGCGACTCCCCAGCTCAAAGATTTGGAGTGGTCTCCCCCCGTTACATCAGGCTAGGCTGTCTGATAGTCTAACCCCCTCTCCTATGGACTTTAAGGCAGACACTTTCAGGGGAGGGGGCGGGAAATCTAGTTCATCACTGTCTCAATCGGAGCGAATTCCTGGTCGCTGGTTTAAATCCCCTCCTTGTGTGATACCAATGTTTGTTCGTTCGCATCCCTCCCTTCACAGCCAACCCTCGAAATCTGAGTAGACTGACTATAAATGTTCTTTCATTCACTTAAAGTATCAAGTTTTTACTTCACCGAGTGGTTATTCAACGAGTGACTCGATTCCCCACGCCAAGTTCAGTCTTTTATTTTGCTGTGCT
Source organism: Peronia verruculata (assembly GCA_038406235.1). Lineage (NCBI taxonomy): Eukaryota > Metazoa > Mollusca > Gastropoda > Systellommatophora > Onchidiidae > Peronia > Peronia verruculata. The sequence continues at coordinate 6,819 of JBCAUA010039887.1, read as the reverse complement.
AAAAAACGTTTTAAATCATGATGTGTATCTTCTGTTGTCTGTCTGTGTCTGTCTGTCTGTTTGTCTGTCTGTCTGTCTCAACTGTCTGTCTGTCTGTCTGCTTGTCTCTCTGTCTGTCTGCTTGTCTGCCTGCCTGCCTGTCTGTCTTGCTGTTTGTCTGCCTGTCTGTCTGTCTGTCTGTCTGCCTGCCTGTCTGCCTGCCTGCTTGCCTGTCTGTCTGTCTGTCTGTTTGTCTGTTTGCCTGCCTGTTTGCCTGCCTGTCTTTCTGTCACTGTGTAAGTCTTTCAATTCCTGTCTGTCTTTCAGTTTGTCCTTACATGTCTATCTGTCTAGTTTGTCTCTCACTCCCTCAGTCTATATTTCATCTGTCTATCTGTCTGTCTGTCTCTCACTCCTTCTGCTGTCCTTTTATCTATCTCTTATGTTTGTATCTTTTATCTATCTCTTATGTTTGTATCTTTTATTTATCTCTTATGTTTGTATGTCTGTCTGTCGGTCCGTCCGTCTGTTTGTTTGTCCATCTGTCCGTCCATCTGTCAGTAGGCCTACGTGCCTGTCCGTCTCTTTGTCCGTTTGACTGTCTGTCTGACGGCCTAACTATCTCTCTATCTGTTTGACTGTCTGTCTGTCTCTCTAAATTTATAGCTGCTCCCTTTATTGAGACTACCCATCTGAAAATCACAATGCGTTGAACGTTTTTTTTTTCCTATACTGACCATCTGAGTTTGGACAGCGAATCCAATATGTTCAAATTAACAAGATCGCAGACTCTGACCCCGACCCCTACAAACGCAATGATCCGGACCATGACTACGAGCACGACCATGACCCGACCCCAATCTCGATCACCATCATGACCATGACCCCGACCACTACCATCATCACGGCCATGACCCGACCACGACCGTGACCTCGACCATGATCCCGACCACTACCATCATCACGGCTATGACCCGACCACGACTTGTGACCTCGACCATGACCCCGACCACTACCATCATCACGGCCATGACCCGACCACGACCGTGACCTCGACCATGACCATGACCCCGACCACGACCATAATCACGGCCATGACCCGTCGACGACCACGACCACAATCCTGACAACGACGGCAACAACCCCGACCCGACCACGACAGCAGTACGAGCAGTCACTCACCAACCACGAAGAAAGTAAAAAATGACATCCAAACTGGGTCGGTAAATCGAGACGCGTGTTCACAAATACATATTATGTGCCAACACACTCACAAACACACAAATACGCTGGCCAACATACACAGACATACACCAACACAGTCTATACACGCCTATACAACACACGCAACAGGTACATATAGGGCTGAGCAAACAATCAAACACAAAAATGCGGCGCAGTGGCTCAATAGGTATGGCGTCTGCTCATGGAGAAAACAGGCCGGGATCGACTCGCGGGTTCTGCATCGGGGGATGACAGCACACGAAGATCGAAAACCCGCATTTGCTCAGTGACTAAACGGTCCCCTGGCTTCCTGTTTGTAGGGAAGTCCGACGTCTAGCCTTCTCGGAGATGCCGTGTGTACGTTACGCACGTTGAGGAACCCTTGGTTGTTCAAAATCGATGGAAGAGTAGACTGAGTGACGTTGTCCTGGCAAAATTTCCAAATTCCAAGTTTCTACCCACAGGGTCTTTCAGCAAAAATTGGCAACTTCTAGATGCCGAGATAATCCTACTTTCTTAGGATTGAAAGCCTAGAGCAAAACAACATCGATACAGAAAAAAACAATTTCTGTGGATATGAAAAAAATCTACAACATTCCACAAAGTCATAAAGATCTTGGACGTACGTTATTCCATTACAAAAGATGAGAATGAAAAGAAATGTTTCCCTTGTGGCAGCAAAAAGAGAGAAACAGAGAGAATGTGGGAGAGGAAGAGAGAAAGAATGAATGACGCAAAGAAAGAGAGAAATGAGAAAAAAAGCAATAGGGAAACAATTTACAAAACAAAGAAATAAAGAAAGAGAAAAATGGGGGAAAAGACAGCAGATAGAGAGAAAAAGAGAGGAAGAAGAAGGAAAGAAAAAAGGAAGATAAAGGAAAGAAAGAAAGGAGAGAAAGAAAGAAAGGAAAGAAAGGAAGAAAGAACGAAAGAAAGAAAGAACGAAGAGAATATAAGAAAGAAAGAACGAAAGAAAGAACGAAAGAAAGAAAGAAAGAAAGAAAGAAAGAAAGAAAGAAAGAAAGAAAGAAAGAAAGAGCTGCTGGGTGACAGAAGACAATAAGTGATGACCTACCTGTATGAGCGAGACCTGGGTGGATGCTATCCGTCTAGCACTTAAGTTCTTGATTTCTGCGTAGACAGGGATGGCCTCTTTGATAGTGTAGCCCTTCCGGTCCAGTTTTAACATGGCTGTCACAGTGCCCGATATACAGCACCAGGAACCTACCGCCTCAAAGGTGTCGTTCTCCACAGGGAGCTGTGGATGGATGGATGAATGGATGGATGTATGGATGGCTAAAAGGACGGATGGATAGATGAATGGATGGATGTATGGATGGTTAAATGGACGAATGGATTGATGAATGGATGGATGTACGAATGGCTAAATGGACGGATGGATTAATGAATGGATGGATGTATGGATGGCTAAATGGACGGATGGATTGATGGATAGATAGATGGATGGCTAAATGGATAGATAGATTGATGGATGGGTGGAAGAATGGAAAATGGATGGACAGAAAGATGGATGTGTCAGTGGATGGATGGATAGATGCATAGATGGGTGGATGGATGGATGGATGGATGGATGGATGGATGGATGGAATGCAATTTTTTTAGATCAACATCAAAATTCCACCGAAAAAGGAGAGATCATGATACAAACGCGCTGGCCTGCGCTAAAAAGAAGTTCACTTATTATCCAAATATGTTAAATAAAAATTGCTGTGTCATACATATATTCTGTAAAGGTAGAACACATAATCAAACGAAAAAGAGCGGGTTTTTATTTTAGGAAGTGGTCAGGATAGTTTGCTTGTTTGTGTTGGGGTTTAACGGTACATCATACGTTGTGTCAAATAAGGTAAGATACGTTTACAGTTTACACGTCAAGAGGAAGAGAGGAAAGAGAGCGGGACAGAAGACAGGAGCAATGAGAGAGGAGAGATGTCACCCTTGGAAGGTCGAGGATGGCATTTCATGGGAGACATCCCATGGATGGCGGGCTTCCACCGCCTGCAGGTGGGAGCAAAGAGCCTGCTTATGTACTCTGTAGCTGAAGCTGGATGGCAGAGGGTACTGATCACCAGCTCCCAAGATCAAATTGTTTATATATGTTATCTGCTTTATGTTTTTTTTTTAAATGTTTCATCATTTGCCGGTTGGACAGTCTTTTTCAATTTCATAAAATGATGATGACGATTCTAAACAACATTAAATAACCTCTCTTTTACATAAAACAAACCATTTTATTTTCCTTTCGTGTACAGCAATACCCTATTTACATTTTATATGTTTTCATTATTGCCCTGAGGAAAAGCCAAGTTGACTCGAAAATTTGGCAGATATTTGACCATCACAATCAAGTTATAGATTTCTGTGTTATTTGTTTTTCTTGAATTGTTTTGCTAGTTGCCGGTCTGACAGTTCTATTGTATTTTTATAAAACTAGCAAGTTTCCCGTTCTACGAACAGTGAAAAGGGACTATGATTGACATACTGAGTTACGGGTATGCTGCCTTTGACCTGCCTCTCTTTTGTTTAAGGGTGTTAGACATGTATGCTTTTTGGGGGGCATTTTAAAACTGACTTTGATAACTGTCTACCTCTGCCAGCTCAAAGAGATTGATAAAATTACTCTGTCAGATTCAGACGTATAGAGATCTAGAAATCAACCCTGATGGAGCCTCATGTGTAGTTAACCAAAAACAAAAAAACATGACATCACCAGATTTGTGGCTGATTAAAATGTCTACCTGCAATAATTTTGTTTCTCATGGTTAATGAGGTTTAAATAGGGTTATAAAATGTTGTTTTGTAACTCCGTAAAACAACTTGCTGATTCTAAAATATGCCCACATGAATGGCATGATCTAGAGTAACATATCTATATTTTTGTGGATTTTTTGACGCCCCATAAAAATTTGTATAGGCATTACACATTTGAGCTTAGCTCCATTATAGTAAGATAATAATATAGTAATATAATTAATTAAAAGACAAGAGTAATAAGAAGAGGATTTCAAGGAGAAAAAATCAATAACTTTTCATACGAACTGAAAGTTGTTCTTAAAAACTTCCCTGTTTCTTGTTCATTGAAGTTATTGCTTCAAACCACAGCTTTGGACAACACTGGCTTTTTTTTCTGATCTTTTTAAAAGAGAGCATTGTGGGCGTTTCAGGGCACAACACAACAAAGGCCATTTTCAAAAATTTTGAGCTTATACCCCTCAATACTGGAAATAGTGCTATATGGTAAGGGCTCTCCTTTACACCAAACGCGACTTATCCTTCCTGAAAGTTTTAAAAAATTCTAATACTTTATGACAAATTACTAAGCACTGGAGAAAAAAACAAAAACAAAAAACTGTCATCTTTCTCCAAACAGTGATTTTGGATATGTATCATTTTGCCTCGAAACCCTTCACTTGAAACCAAAGGGGAAGAACCATAGAATGACATTGGCTTTCTATACATAGAAGAAGAATGATAATCTGTTTTTAATGATTTCTATGCTTCTTGTTTGTTAAATTTATTGCTGTAAACCATGGATTCCGAGAACAATGTCTGTCTCTTCTGATCTTTTTAGATAGGACCATTCACATTACGATTCACGGCCAAACCCATGCACTGTAATTTGAACATTTTAAAAACTAGGCAGCTGTTGTTCTTTCCACACGTTTTACTTTTTATAACACTTATTTCCTGTACAGCACAGACTATAACCACTTTACAATTATTATTTTGTCTAACATCATATTACAGTTACCGCTGTGGAACTTCTAATAGATTATATTCTTCTAAAGTTCTGTCCCCACTGTTCCAATAGCAAATACAATGCCAGATAGGTAGGCATTAACTCTCTGAAGTCCCTCATAGATAGGCATCAGATCTGTGAAACCCAACCCAGATAGGCATGAGCACCCTGGAGCTCCACAGACAGGCATTAACTCTCTGAAATCCCAGATAGACAGAAATCAGATCTATGAAACCCCAAGCCAGAATGGCATGAGCTCCCTGCAGTTCCATAGGTAGGCATTAACTCTCTGAAACCCATGATAGATAGACATTCTACCAAACTATAGTGATTACTATTTAAATCATGATCAACAAATCTCCAGATAGATAGGCACTAACTCTCTGAAACTTAAGACTGATTGGCATTAACTCTATAAAATCCTGGATAAATCAGAAAGAGAACGGTTAAAGAAAAAGGTAAAACTAAGTAACAAATAATTTAAAAAAACAAAAATGAAATAACAACAACAGCTGTCACTCACTTGTTATTCTCCTCCCCCTCGCAGTGGCAGATCCTACAAATGTCGACTTTCTCAGACATGGTTGACAGCTGGGAGTCACATCGCTCAGCAAGGGGCGGTCCTACGGTCGGAGGCTCCGCCTTCTGAAGGATATTCTGGTGAAACAATAAAGATATTTTTTAAAGATTAAACTTGAACACACTCATATAACAAGTCCAGCGGCATTGCTAAATGTTTAAACCTACTGCAAAAGAAACAGTTGCTGGGATAAAAAAAAAAAAAAACCCAAACAAACAAAATAAAAATAAAACAGGCAGAATCAAACAGGACCAAACAACATCAGGAGTAGACTACATTAGACAAACCTTTTGCAGAGACCCAGGACACAGCCCACAACAAGGGCAGATGGAAAAGACTGGTGTCTAACTAGTCTGCAGGGGTTGACTCGATTCCTTGTGGAATGCGTCATAGTTTTGACAAGCCCTATTTCTCTCCATTACTAGTTAGGTTCGTTCTAAAATCTTTGATTATCCAAATTCCGAGCGATAAAAGATAAGCAATATGAGCGATAAGATATTCCACCACTCCTGTTTATGTGTCTCAAGAACATTTGTAACGGTGATAATGTTGAAACTCATGGTGATAATAATTCCTCTTTGTTGCCCAGACCTAAAACTAGACTGCAAATGATATCTGGCCCTCCTAACCTCTCTCAACATTTCATAATATATTACGTTACGTAAATGTAATTAGCAAGAAACTGAAACAAGTCGGCCGACCGCCGATTAGCGATTGTGTCGTGATAATCAAAATATTTCTGAGAGAAAAGGATCGACGCTCCACAGAAGAACCTGTGCCACTAGATGTTATCATAATTATCACTATTTTTTATTTTGGTCAGTTAGTGTTTCTATATAGATTATACGTTATTTTCGTCTTCACCACGTTTATTATCTCTTATTATTGGCGGCAGTGTATAAGACGTCTATTTCTGTTGGCGTAGCTTTCTAATTGCCTACATTTGGCTATATATGGTTTGATATTCAAGAAAAATCCCTGTCATTGATGATGGTAGTAACGACAACCTGTCGATGAAAAGAACGATTATGGCGACTGGTATGAGGCTTGAACTTCTGAGAATAAGACCAAAATTATGGAGAGAGAGAGGGGAGGGGGAAAGAAAAACAGATAGAGAAAAGGATAGATAGACAGACAGACAGACAGGCAGACTGATTGATAGATAGACAGACAGACAGATGATAGACGGCCCGATAGATAGATGGACAGACAGACAGACAGACAGACAGACAGATAGATAGATAGATAGATAGATAGATAGATAGATAGATAGATA
>JBCAUA010039876.1:0-11991 GCA_038406235.1 Peronia verruculata | reverse complement strand
TTCTCTTTCGATTTCTTTGTTCTCTTACATTTGCTTTATCATCTTTTGGAATGCGATTATCATAGAAAATATTTATGCTAGCAACGGGAAACAAAACAACTGGAAAAATAAGATAAAGAACAAAAAAGAACCGGAATAATGGAAAATTATCAAATCTATTTAACTAAGAAAGGGAAACTCTTGCCTGTTTGGCACAGTATCATTTGTAGTTCATGTAGCTGATAGCACAGTGAACTAGTAAAAAAGCCCAGATATCGTATGAAATGGTTTTTCACGGCATGCGTAGGCGCTATGAATATAAATCAGCTATTTCCTAAGGTCTGAATGAATTCAGACATTTTTCCCACAGTCATGGGGATAGCACATTTCTTTCAGTCTCCTACTGTTCCCTCTCTTTCCCTCCTCCTTCCTTAATTTTCCCCGTCTTATTTTTGTTTTATTTTCTCACTATTTATTATTAATATTAGATCTACTCTTTTTTTTTTTTTTAGAACAGTCAGTTAAACCACAAGGGAACCATATTACTGTAAGAAGAAGAAGAAAAAACCCCGTCAAAGTCCTTCACTGTCCCGGTTGTCAAATATTATGGAAGTTACAGGAATCCCCGCTTGATATCATCTTCGTGTTAAGAAAAATGCAGCAAAGCTATTTTTCTGCACACATTCTGCGAATTTGCATATCCATTAGCGTGTCGAGTGGGTTGAACGACAAATTTCCTCTATCACCCAGGGAATGGCCCGACTTTAATCTCTTTCTCTTTGCCATCAGAAATTTATGATAAATAGATAGCACGTGAACGGTGTTAAGGAGAAGAATCATTTCCTATCATTGCTTCTCCGTTTCGTGCGATAATCACGTCGCCCATGTTAATGTATTGGGATTATGTCGTATGATCGTGGGCGGGATAGGCTCTAATCTCGTTATGATATAACATCGTTTATTATCGCAGCGGAAGCCGTGTTATCAGCTCTAGTTCCTGTCGACAGAAACCTCATAATGTGGTGTTGATGATGTTTTGAAATGCGTTGCTGCTGTTTTTCCTCCTGGAGCTGGCGGCCAGCGTTGTTTTCAAAGTCAGCTCCATATCATTAAACCCGATTATGAAAAAAAAAAAAAAAAGTTCTGATTATAGTGTATTTCATCCGGCTGAGGTGCCCCCTTGGGAATCATTATGAACCATTTGCAGATTTCTACGGTACGATAGACCCTTACCGTTACCCGAATGAGCAATGGATCTTTTCTGTTTTCAAATATAGCAGTATAAGATCACGATAGACACTTAAACCATTACCTTAATGAACCTCAATCACAATGACGTTGATTCTAATCAGAGTGATCAATGCTGGTCTCAGTATGTCCGTCATCAGAGGAACTTGTATATAATCTTGGTCGCTATACTAAAACTGGAGACCGCGTATTGTTAGATTTGTATCATTACCAGCAACACGACTGTGACTGCTTATTTGTTCGCTTCAGATGTATGTGGACACACATAAACACTCACATCCAAGATCATGGAGTGAGGCCGAGAGAAATGACCACTCGTCAGTGCGAGGTTATTGGTTGTTGACCCCCAAGGAGCGGGAAGTAACCCGAGATGAGCTGAGTAGCCCCTACTTACAGGACACTTAGTTGTGCATTGCCGAGCGTGAACCGGCAGCGTGGGAACGGGGCTCTCCTGGCTGTCATCTACTGCATCGTCATCGGCAGCTCAGAATGGGGAGTGTGAAGTCTATCTGTGCGTCTGTCTGTCTGTCTCTATTACTGTCTGTTTGCCTGTCTGTCTGTGTCTTTTTTTTTGGACGTCTATCTGTCTCTAGCAATCAGTCCGGCCCTCATCTTAGTCTCTATCCATCTCTCATACTTCCCCACTTTTCTTTTCCTTTATGTCTTACTTTTTCCCTCCTTTGCTTTCTTCCGGCAGTTATACACACATTTTGCATACACTCATCTATCTCCTCAGTCAGGCAGTCTTTTACCTGGTTTTTCCATTCTTCTTCTTCTTCTTCTTTTTCTTCGTTTGGCCAACGCTCTGAAATTCCTGTGTAACCTGTATGTTACCCATTAAAGACCACCTTAGGTAATTAAGTCCAACTTTACTATTTTTTTATATTTTTCAGAAAGTGTTTTCTGTTTTTGAACGTAGTAAAGGAATCCATGTTATAGATCTAGAGGAAAGGCTTGCTGCTTTTAAGAAAATCAGCTATTCATTACAAAACCAATCGATTTCAACGCTGCAAACAGTGGAGATATCTTTCACACTCTAAAGCGATCATTTAACCGAACTTGGCCTTCGCAATTACCGTCTTGGAGTGGTCTGAGGCGAGATAATGGCAAGCTCAGTTGCCACCACGCTGGGAGGCGTTCCCAGACAACGCACTGATTTCTCAGTGTTGATGCTCCGCTGGTATCAAACTTTGAGATCTGTCTGTTATGTCTGAGGTGAAAAAAAACAGCTAAGCTGAGGCAATGCCAATAGCACCATGAGACCAGGAATCAGTTTGTCTCATTGGGGATCAATGTCTTACCTTCCTTTGTTCGGGAAATATGTTTTTGTTTTCAGGATCAGCAAACCTAATGATGCCCGGGAGATTGTAGAACCCCGCCCCTTATTACATTGCTTAGTAAAGCTGGCGGGCAGTGAGGGATAAGTTAAGAGAAGACAATATCGGGTGAAACAGACTCCTACCTGGCCTCGCCCTCCAAGAGACAGGAGTAATTAATTTGCCCTCAGAAGTGGGTTTGGCGGGGTCAAATGTGTTTTTCTTTCCGTTTTATAATAGTGTGAGTTGTGCTGTGTTCCCTAAGGGCAAATTATATACCTCTTCCTGCCTTCTGCAGGTTTGATGATTTAAACAGCCAGGTATGCCAAGGTCCATCTTGTAGAATGTGGCATGTTGAGAGTTCTGATTGCCAACACCGTATGGCAGACCGCTGCGTAATGAGAGGATTCCAAGATCTTCGGTGTGAGTCGATACCTGTGTTTTTGCATCCTGTGAAGTAGACACTGCCGTATGTCCGTCTCTTTATTGGTGGGCATTTCATACATTTCTGAAGTGATGGTCTTGGCACGTGATTAAAAAAAAATGTATTATAATTATTATTACTATTATTATTTTATAATTAGTCTTTTTAATTAACGACTTAAAGCAGATGCAAGTGCCATCTAACTAAAATTGGCAGACAGTGCCAAGTATTCCAAACTGATTTTCACTTTGTCTCTATGGTCTGTCCCTTTTTCCTCAAAGCATTTCCCATCATCCCCGCTCCCGACAAACTCACCGTGGGTTGCGATGCAGATACCTTTCAAAGAGGCATGAGAAAATGTTTTTAATTTGAGATCGATGTATATCTGGCATTCCATTGTAATCATAACTTCATTGAGGATCAGCTATGTTCTTAGTGCTTAAATAGCAAACGCAAAGATGCTTCCCCCCCCCCCCCCTGAAGAATTATCACCTTAAAGTTTAGAATATTTTATCTCGATTGAGTTGGATCAAGTAGCACTCTGCGTTGTCAAGACATTGCTGACGAACTTACCATGTGCGAGAAGAATTGTGTGACCAGAAGTTCTGGCACGTGGGCATGTCGGATTTTCATCACCAGAGCCCGACATCACGTGCGCAAATTTGAACACCTATTTTTAGCCGTGCACGCGTCGCATTAGCTGTTGTGTGGTGATGATAGCAGATGTGTTTATGTTCTTCCAAACCTGGTTTACATCAGTGGCCAGCCTTCAGAGGGCTGTAGATGTAAACTGTATATTTGATTATGATTTAATGATTAGGCAGTTTTGAGCAAAATGGTGTTGCGCTCTTCCTGATGTATGATGCCAGAAATGTCAGACATAGGAAAAGTTCCTTTGTTCTGTCCTTCTTCTAGTATGGAGCGGTACACAGGTTTAATGTCTTTAACCCTTTGTCTGTCAGAATGCTTCATAATACGAGCATTAAGTTCTGTTGTATGATTCAATCCTCATCTCGTCATACTGTATATAACTCAATTTTCAGACTGGCGATTTTGATTAATTAAGCAGAGTGGCTATTCAGATAACTAATCGACAACTTGAACAAGCAAGCATACCACCACTAATATTCTTCCTTTCATACCCTTTGGCTCTGGCTGGAGTAGTAGTGGGGAGATTCATGAAGAGTAGTGCACCTATCTCCCCCATCGGTCGCGCTCGCGGGCGAGAAACCATTCTCCGCACAACGTTTTCATAATTTAGTTCTGGGTTCTGTCAGCCCATCGTTTCTTTTGCAGAGCCTGTAACAAAAATATCGCCAACACAAAACAGGTTCCACCAACAAGATTGTTCTTTGCCCATCTACCCTTTATCTCATCTATGTGTTTATTTCCATCCACCTGCTGATTGAGTAATTAGTAACCTGTTTGTCTCGTACATCTGCCAATTTATCTATCTGTGGCGACATCTTCCTTGGCATTAATTTATCGACACTCTCCACAAAGTTTACCTTAGCCGCTTATACTCCACCCGTAACACAACCGCGCGAAGACATACAGCATGGCGTGAGAGATACCGGGCATGTTTTACAAGGCGCAGAATAGATGACAGGTGGGGGAAAAGGTGGTTTCATATCCGCATAGCCATCGCAACACTAACACTAAACAAATTTGGGACGAAGGCGTCTAAATCTAATCAACTCAGAAATAACACGAGACGAGAGGTGCTATGCGGTAATATAACATGATGCCTCGTGCCATCCAGACACAGGGCAATTTGTCAAATGTCAGTTATCAATAAGTCCCAGGTCGACCCAGATATTCGCTGCGTTCCGAATTTCAATACCAGTGAAACCATTCTCAAGGTGTTCATCTGTCTCAGAAATGGGCGCGGCTTACATCATCTTAATTTCACATGTACATCACTGTAAGGTCGTAGAATTTATGTCTAAAGGCATAACTCAGAGCTCATTTATTCTTAAGTCCAAGCTACCTGCTGAAAAATCTCTTCATTATAGTCAAGAATGTATATCGTTCTTGCAGAGCTTCACGTGGAAAAAAAGGTTTTTTTTTTTTTCAAGCTCATGGGCTCTTGCTCTGGAAACTAAGAACGGGTAATAATTATTATATCCATCGCCGTATCCTCGTCAGTGGATGACATTTAGGATCTAGGAATTCAGTTATTTCATAGTAACACTGGTCTGTGTAACTAGTGTGTTATAATACTGAACGGGTTAAACCATAGCCGATATGCTTGTTATTGAACTTTATGCATATTGTATATGCTTTCCTTCCCGTTTTTATACTATTGTAACTATTTGGTACACTCGGAAACCGTAGGTCCAACAATGGGCGTTGATTTTTGTGGTGCTCTTCAATGTCCAAGAGGACTTTGTGATACGTGCAATATTGTGAATCACGTTGCCATGCATGTCATATGGTGAATCATAGTATTTTGTGCGTTGTTGATAAGTATGTCGCATTGTTGTCACTTGACTCTAGATAAATCTCTTAATATGACTCGGCTAGCCTACTTCTCACAAGGAGGCGGAAAATGGCACCTCAAGAATGGATTTCATGATTCAGTAATATGGCAACCATGAATATGTGCGATATACAAAGAAATGATGCATGCGGGGAAAGTCTGTCGGTGCATGGTGATTTTGGATTTCTGGAGAGAGAGAAAGAGAGCGAGAGAGAGAGAGAGAGAGAGAAAGAGTCTGACTTGCGAAGAAGAGAGAGGAGAATTATAATTAACGACCGATTTCTCGGAGAGAAATCAAAGACAGGAGGCCATCCTTCTTCACCACGGGCTGGGTTATCTTGACATAGCTAATTACAGTGTTGACATTGTGTTTATGATGCTTGGTTAATTTTAACCTCGAGAGCTACGCACTAATGACTCGTCTTTCTCTCCCTCCATGCACTCCCCTCCCAGATTCTGTCCCTTTTCCCCCAAAATATCGATTCTGTTTGTTTCCACAATCAAGCGATGCCCAGGCTTTGAGCGATGAAGAGATCAGAAGCTGGTTTGCTTTCATCATTGTTGAACAGGCTCCGTTGTTCTGACAGGTACTCTGACTCATGGGAGAGCTGGACAATGCAAACACACAAAATAAGGAGGGCTAGGAGAGATGCTTTTGAACTGACGCGCAGGCATCCACGCGCATTTCGAATTCTTCTTTGCATAATAATGTCAGAGAAAAATGTGTGGTTGAAAAACATAAGCTTGAAAGTAATATATACCAAAATATAGATCATCAATAGTTATTCAGGACATCGAACTAATTTGATAGGTGATATAAATTTAGTTTAGGATCAAAACGTTGTAGAGAGCGAACAAGCCGTGTGTAATACCTGATTGAATCACGAACGATTAGAGCTTCAAGTTTAGAAGTGGAGCCCAATAACAATGTCAGCAGTGGTTTATGAACGGTGTCTTTGAACTTAATGTGACAACAAGCACGTAAATTGTATTTTGCGAGCCTAGTCTTCATTTAATCCATTTCCATTTTAATGGAAATTTTTAAAAGAAAAGAGTTCGATTGTTTGCTTTGTTGAAGAAATTTTCTGTCCACATATGCACAAAGATCTTAATTACACAAAAATCGAAATATCTCAAATTTTTCATATCCCTGTGGAGATTCAGAAAACCTCACGGTGGATGTATGGCCACATCTTATAATCATACTTGGTCACCATCCCCAAGTGGCTGCATTTTCCGGCTATTTTTGTTCAGCCTAATTATGTTTGGGACATCCCTTTGAAGAGGTCAACAGTAAATCTCAGGCAACATCAGTGAAAGCGTAAATGACAAATGCAGTGGTAACAGAAGGCCGTTTCCGCCTGGAGGATCATCCAGTCACCCGCACGGTATAGGAAGAAACAGAGGACTTTTATGCTTCCTTTTTCTGGGTGCGCGCCACTAACAGGTCTACTCCACGGGTGATCAAAGGGACAGGCCGGCCATTCTCGGGCCTGTTATGGCAGCCCGGGCCATTTCCTCTGGCTTTAGGTATATCATTGTGGTCGACATTGGCTTACTCAACATCTTTATGATACTGGAGAGTCGATGGCCAAAGATGCGCCATGGTCTTAAACTGACAGTGGGTATGGGATAGTGTTCTCGAACTTGAATAGATCTGTTAGTGTCCATTGCCCCTTCAGAAACAAGGTCATAATAAAGAAATGTAGTCTAAAATGCAGCACCAGAGAAACAATGTTAAAATAATTTTATGATTTTATTGTCAGTGTCATATTTGTATGATTTCATAGCGTTCAGCACTCTACTGTCCCAGTCATATTTTGCTAATAACTATACTTCACGCTGTTTACCGCCACGGTGATGTTTATTTTGGGATGGCATTTAGCGGGGCATCAACACAATTGTATTGAGCTGTATTGTGCCCAGCATGGTGAATTTGTTTTACTAGTTACAAAGATTGATCAAAAGATATAATAAAGTATAATACCGTACGGGCGGCAGGTGCCTAGTTTATGTTTAATTTTGTCAAGCCAGCAACTGCTAGAGGCGTCTCAGTTCGACACTCTGTATGTCACAATGAAAGAATAGAATATAAATCCATCTCATTCAGTTTTGTTTATTCGTTTGTTTGTTTTTTCGCAGGCTTCTGAATATCCAACGTGAGAGTGCAAGAAGAAATGGTGGCAGTTTGTAAAGTATTAGTGTGATTGTAATACTCAGGAAAAGGCATTGAATTCCGTGGTAAATGGTGATTTTATGAGTACTGGATTAGAAGGTGTGTTACTACGATGTTCAAAATCAGTAATCTTATCTCACCTGCAAAGAAAAAGCCCAGCAAAACAGATAGTGATGTTTGACCAGCTAGTTGTTTCTTATAGGAAAGGTTTGTGCTTCGTTGTTTTTCTTGGCCATTCCTCTCTTCCTCGCCCCGGATAGATCCATTTATCTATCTGGCCCATTGCCTCTTCACGAATCATTTCACCCCAAGGTCCGGCTTCCAGTTTTCTTTTTGCCAAGATGATATTGGCCATGCGTCCTTGGCCGTTTTGTCGGTTTGATCTTCCGGACGTCGTCTGTTATGTGTAGAATGATATTGTGCCTGGGGTATTAATGAGTGATCATTGGAAGTTGATTGGAACTGGCAACTGTTTTAGCCAACTCTCGCAGAGACCAAGGTGGTCACGACGATGGATAGACGAGGACTGCTCCATAGTGGAGTAAAGATTCTGAGTCGTATCAGCATTTGGGATCTGAAAACCGATACTGTTTTCTTGTTATCTATTGCTTTTCATACTTGGTGGCTTAAGAGGTGAAGTGAGATGATGAGGAAGAACGGAAACTACTATTATCAGATTGAAGAGAGGATGGAAATGGCTAAACAGTGAATGATTTTTTAGAGATACGACAACATGCCTTGGGCTGTAAGTAAACTATGCCAAGAAAGGCATCTTTCAAACTGAACGCACTCTCTCTCTTTGGTGTTGTTGTTTTTGTTGTTGTTATAACCGACAAGAAGACCGTAAATTAGCTGTCTTTTATTATGTTTATTATTATTTAATCATTAAAATTTAGGTGTATATTATTACACATACCACTTGTGTTCATCACCAAGTTTAATTAAGCAAAGCCTATCATTTCAGCCCCCCCCCCCCCACCCCTACCGCCATCCTTTTTTTTTTTTTTTTGCTGCGATCGGTCAGTCAGTCAGTCAGTCAGTCAATTTATCAGTCGAACATAGGTCACGTATCTGTCATTTAATCACTCGTCACACAGCTTGCTGTTGAAAACGTCTTTCTAGGTGGAAGTTGGATTTTGACAGTTCTCTTTATGGTCGCTACAGAAACATTTTTTATTTCTGTGTTTTTTTTACTATGGAAGAACTATTACCAGATCCACAATCAGGCCTTGTTTTGCTCTTGTGGGAGTGTTTTGACAATAACCCCTCCCCTTTCCTTTGCCCATCAACAACAGATGGCTATCGAACACCGGGCCTGCCAAGATAACGGCACGGATTTATGCCCCGCTAAACGCATTACGGTTGCTGAATTAGCATATTCATCAGTACTCATTAACCAGCTTGGTCGCTCGGACTCATCAGCATAAATTCATTATCCTTGGGCCGCCGCTTCAGTGGGCCCTGCGCACGCTCCAGCTCGTGTGCATTTGCATACAGAGATTGTTCTTTGTAACGGGATGTCCTGAACACACGCGCTTATGCCCCTTAATGGGTGCACTAGCAGGGAGGAAGGAATCAGAACTGTGGAGTCCACTGTGTTCTTCAGTACCCATGCCTTGTGGCTACCAATCAATGATTTTGATATTGAAACTCCAGTTCTTGCAGCTGACAAAAAATGTATCGGGAATTAATTTACACTTTTTTTTTTCTTTTTCTTTTGAAATATGAGTTTTAGTCTAAGTGCAGGATTTTAAATTTTTTTTTATTCAATAGCCTTTCAGAACATTGTTTTTTTCAGCACCGTTCAGCCACTAAAAGCTTCCTTTTCTCTTGTGTTCATTTTTTATCGCTGATTGTTTACTCTTTGGACAACTCGATATTGATGCATCCTATTGGTGCTTCAGAATGGGAACAAAAGGACGAACATGTCTGACGACAGCTGTTATTTAAATAGTATAACATGTTCATAGCAGTTGACTGCCACTTTAGTCATGTTTTTATTGATGTCTTCTTTATCTCTTCCAAGTAAAGTGATGTAAAACGTAGAATACTCAGAGTGACGTTTGTAGAGAAACAGTGGATGAAACAAGACTAGTGTGTGTGTTTGCATCACGTACCTTCCTCGAACCGAAATTGTCTGTATATTGTTTTGACCTTCGGTCTTTCTTGACTGACCCCAGGTGACCACAGATTTAGGTTTTACTGATTGGGTGATTTTTGGCTCCATCTGTTTCACACCTATAAGTGACAGCCGGAAGACTTTGACAATTCCCAATGCGGTTGCTCTCTTCATCCTGTCCACTAGATTTCCATACCCCAGGGAAATAGGATTGTGACCTTGGTGTTTCCTTCATCATCAGTCACCACATAACCCGTATCCATACGAGAAAACAGAGGACACCTCTCTGTCACAGTGGCCAGGCCAGAGAGGAGGAAAGTGGAAAGGTTGGGGTAGTTGGAATATAGTGTTAAGATACAATAATTAGTTGGGGAGAAAGAGGGGAAAGGAGGGGGAGGAGGGGGGTGTTAAGGAAATGGACACTGACTATTATGAGCTGGGTTATAGCTAGCAGTGAGAAAGAAGATAAGGCGTTTAGCGAGAGGGAGAAAAAAGGAAGGGGGCGGGAGGGTGAATAGTGAACAGGAGATACGGAGTTAAATAAATAGTGTAGAAGCCTTAGCCTAGCTTGAGGAACCAAGGCTTTTTTCTTTTTCTTTATTTTAAATGTCTTTGATTCTTATCTCTTTTTATTTATTTATTTTTCCAAGGGGGGAAGGCGGCGAAGGGAAACTAATCAGAAAGTCAAGACTGCCTGAGTGAGTGGACGTCGAGGCCACGTAATTTCATTTTTCAATTTCCGCGGTGAAATCGATGGCAGGTCCAATCTGTTCGGACAGGCAAGTCCTGCAGGGAAACCACAATGCCAGCAAGGGACGGGAGGGAGGTCTTGTCACTTTCCACTCACGTTCTCTTTTCTTATCCAGCTTTTTTTATGTTTGTGGTCCCTCCACTTTAGGAGGGAAAGTAGAAAGTTGAAGCATCCAAAAACGGTGCGAAGGCTGGAAATTGAAAAACAGTGGACTGAAAGACTAGAGGTTGAAAATGTAGAATTCCGAAAAGAAAGGCGGGAAGGGAAACTAAAAAGTTGACGTTCGATCTCTTTACAATCAGCTTCCTCCTTTTAAGTGCTTTTATTCTCATTTTTGTACTGGTTCTCACTGTACATAGCTGGCATAGCTCATAACCCATTGTAAGTACACATGTTTGATGGGGCTTTTGTTAAATCCATTATACTTTATACTTGTATGACATGAAGTAGTCGATAAACTGTAATTTTGTTGTTTAGGTAGGCTGTTTCAAAAATCATTATTATGGCCCTTAGTTATTTGCTATGTGTGAAAATAAAAAATTGGAGCCTGGAGAGAAACACCAGAGAAAATTGTGTCCTGCGGAAACTTTTACGGAGCTCTTGTTGCTTTGCGAAACAGATTTAATTTGGTAGTTTGATGAGGAAACCTCGGGCAGCCTATTTATACATTCGTGACAGCGACTTTGTGATGTCAGAATAGAAATCGGGTCTGGTAGTTTATCCCGGAACGGAGGGAGGGATAGAGGGAAGTGGAGGAGGAGGGGGGGGGGGGGGAGGAGTCGGTGAAGAGCCGGCGAACATTCGTTCCATTATTTTCAATGAGTTTATAATGACAGAGAAGAGGATGCTTTTTTCTTATGCACTGCATGATTGATCATGGCCGCATCCTGTGCTCACCTTTGCATGCTAATGTAAAGGCATATGCCTGCTCAAGTGCCCCTGGCTGTCCGAAGACTGCGTCGGACAGGTTTCATCAGTTCGCTTCTAAGTTGGGGCAGATTTTGTTGTGTTGACGAAACTCCGGATACATTTCATTGTCCTCAGGGAATTAGGGGGTAGATTTCGTCATTTTAGGGGCATTCTCAGCCAGGGGCGCTAATCTGGGTCGAATAAAATTTTGTTTCATCATTGATGATTCTAAATTATTTGAATTTAGTTTTGTATTCAAAGGAAACTGTTTTGACTCGGGCTAAGGAAAAGTTATTTTCGTAGCGAGACGTTTGTGGTAATCTAAATTTAAATTAAGAATCGCCTTTTCTTGAAATTCCAAGTGGGAGTAAACTTGATGTGCTCTTGTGGGAGTCTCTCACAGAAGACATTCCCGAATTCAGTGCACATACTGCCAATACAAATTGATGGAAAGTTAATGTCCCGTCGCATTTTTTCAACATTCTCTCCGGCCAAAACTGGTAACATGGCACCTCTTTCTTTCTTTCTTTCTTTCTTTCTTTCTTTCTTTCTTTCTTTCTTTCTTTCTTTCTTTCTTTCTTTCTTTC
>JBCAUA010039865.1:0-11991 GCA_038406235.1 Peronia verruculata | reverse complement strand
CCGTGGGTTCAGGGCTTGGTCTTTCAACCTCCTGGATGGAGGTTATCTCGACCTTTTCCCTAACAAACACACACAAATTAAAAAAAAAAAAAAAAGGCCGGTCTGGGTGTCTCTTTTCATTCTTGTGAAAAAAAAAAACAGATTTGGCTCGGCGGTCACAGCCTGTGTTGAGCCATGAGTGATCACCATATATCAGACTTTATATATGAACAAAATAAAAATGAGAATAAAAACAAAAAAACTTTTTCACTCTTTATTTATTATTGAACTATCTTAGGTCTTCTCAATGTAATTCAGTTTATGATCACCAATTTGAATATGCTTGCTCCTTGATTTGTCTACGTAAAACAATGCAAAATCTAATGATATTTTTTATTTTTTTTTTAAATTAGCTACTGCAAATATACAATAAACAGGATATACAAGAAAGATAAATGCATGTTTCAAAGTGCAAAGTTAAAAATGAACTGCAAATCAAGAGCCCCCCCAAGTCACAATGATTAAATGTCAAAATGTTCTTATTCTCTTCCATTTCTGCAAGAGTAGTTTGATAATGGTTTATTTATAACATAGAAAATAACTTCATATCTCTTATCACTGAAATTTAGGATCATCTTGTGTCACCTTCTGTCTCTCTGTCACAGCTGTTTGTACGTGTTTCTGTTGAGCTTCTCTCTTGATTCTGTGAACAATATAAACATACACACCAGTTGTAATGAGACTGACATATAAGGAAAACAAACATTTGCGTGAGATATATAATAATAATAATAATAATAATAATATAATAATAATAACAACAACAGATGACATTTAGACAGTGCTTATCCTGTAGAATATAAGTTCTAAGTACTTTGCAATCTAACATTACCTCGACAGACCCAACAATGATGCACAAACATTCTCAGCTTTTTGAGCAGCAAACAAGTAGCTGATTGTTATATGGTAAAATCTATTACATAAAATAACAAAAACCATTATTTTCTGATTGTCGCAGTTTGGTACGGTTGATGACGAAGTGTCCTTGATTTTCTGAAGAATTTACAGGGGCCTTTGGTATCTCTGTGCTTGCAGTATTCTGTGACTAGAGATCAATCAATACATCAATAAACTGTCAGTGTCATGCCAAAGCACAGTATATGTTATATCAAAAATGAAACTGTAGTTTCCATCATAAAAACTATTATGTCAAATCTAGAACCTTGTGTCGAATACACAATCTGCTAGGTGAAACTTAGAAACTCTTATGCCAAACTGAGAAATTCTTAGGTCAGACTGGTAAACTTTTATGCCAGACTCAAAAACCCTTATGTCAAACAGAGAAACTGTTATGTCATGTGTTTGTTTCTCTCACCTTGACAATTCCTGTTTATCCTTATGTTTCTTGCCCAGAGTTTTCATGTGGTCCCGACTCTGGGCATCCATCCTTTTCTTCAGCTCAGTCACCTCTCTGTCATGAATCTCGTCCAGGGCTTTGGCGTGGCTGGCATGGTTGGCCTCCATCAGCTTCTGCAGGCTGTCGTAGATGGAATCATGATGGCGACTCTGCACCTCAAGCTCCAGCTGGTAGTGCTCCTTGCACAGTTTCATCACTGTGTTGGCCTGGCTGGCTTCCATCTCACGTTTCTGTGGATTCACAAGCCTCAAACATCAAATTCCACACATATCCAAACCCTGAAAGTGTTAGGTGAAACTGCTGAGGTGTGAATGTTTGTATGAAGGCACTTACTGGTTTCAACAAACAGCAGGTGAAGTCTATAAATGGCATTGTCAAATGAGTGCATAGCTCTCACCAAACAAGAGCTCTAGCCTCTTTCTCTACATTTGTCTTTTCAAATACTAAGTTACATACTATATTCCAGTGTTTTTTTTTTTTCGTTTCCATATTTTCTCCTAGACAATACATGCATTGTCAGAGACAGTGTGACACGTAATTAAAAAAAAAACAAATAACAAATAAACAAAAGAAAAAGCCAGAACAGAGGTATATGTATGTGTAAAGAAATGTCCTAGCATGTACTAACATCAGCAAGTAATGATGGCTGACCAACTCAACTATCTTCACAAAATGTTCTTCAGCCTGAAATATGATGTTTGGACTTTTTTGGTGTGTGTGCACGAATGTGTGTGTAATAACTTGTGTTGTGTCTAAAATTGATTTTTGTCTTCTGGATACTATTATGTGGCTGCTTTTGTGATTGAACACTTTGTCTAGAATTCTGCAAATTCATTTCTCTCTGTCAGATATGGCACTGCACTAAAAGCTCAGTAATGAATAAGAGCTATTCAATGACGACATGCATGTAAGAAAACAGCATTAACTATTTTTTTTTTCATTCATCGCTCTGAAGTTCTTCATAAGTCAGAATTTCTTCACCCTACATTTACTATTTCCTTTTAGATTCTTACCATGAAATGAAGGTGCACTTGAAAGAAACAGAGGAAGAAGATTAGTGACGGTATATCATCATGGCTAGAAGCAGAGAGCACCAACATGGTACCAACAGTAACAACAGATTGGAACATATGGACGGAAATAATGACTAAAGCTGAAGAGCAAGGCACTTGATGATGATGATGTGCTATGAAAAAGAACCACACAGGCTTGCATCAATTTAGTCAGATTTGAACCTATTTATTCTCTAGAATCTTCGATTATTTGCTTTAATCTATTGCGTTAATCACTGGCTGACAGTATGAAAATTTGGCCAGTAAGATCAATCTATTAATTTTCAACACATCCAGCTCTACAGATTGTTGTATGTTTCCTTTAGTGTTTTTTTAAGTTAGCTGACAACTGACAGTTCATCTTACATTATAGGACAATTCTATAAAATGATATTGGGGACTCTTTACAAAGATGTACTTTCTAATAGACTAGGACTTACCTTGAGATTTTGAATGGTAAGCAACTCCTGCAGTTCCCCTTTGAGCTGGTTCTGTTTCTGTTCAGTACTCTTGCCTTCTTTGGACATTTTCTTCAGGACTTTGGAATGATGTTTCTCCATGGAGATTCTGGATTTGGTCTGGCTAGAGATGAGCTTCCCTAGTACAAGCTGGTGCTGCTCCTCCATCATTTCACGGGACTGGGGATGATGAAAAAACAATGATTTACCTCAACTCACATGAAGTATAGGACAGACAAATATGAAAGGACATGATAAGATAAAAAAAAGAACAGATAAGAAAAGATGGATAGCATAAGTCAAGAGAAGATAACTTAAACATTATCTGTCCTCATCTCATGGAAGACTCCTTTCACAGTTAATTACAGCAGAGATTCAGTATACATGTAGCATTCATGCTCACAAGCATATGAAAATCTTGAATGCATCAGAACAAAGTCAATTCTAGAAAAATTGATGCAACCTCATAAGCATATTGTTGATAGAAGAAATTAATTTCAACAACACTCTCACTTATTTATAACACATAAATGTGTGTGAGTGCGTGTGTGTGTGCGTGGATGTGTGTATGTGCGTGCCACCACTCTGCTGTCAATCTCTGGCTGATCTACTAATCTCCCACAAGACAAAGATATGAGACTATGGATTGAATCAGTACTTCAACATGACCTGAGGTTGGTCATGCGCAAGCTGAAACCAGACTGTAAATAGTGATGCAAAATATCAGACCTTTTCAACATTCACTGAGAGTTTAAATATAAACTCAACATCTCCTATTGCCTTCTTGCTTATGGTTGTTGCATTTATGAAAGGTAAAATAAGGACCCATAAGGTATTAATTATTCACAGCACAGTGTGCTTCACATTTAAATAAAGAAAAACCAGTTAAGTTTCACTGGCCCCCATCACATGACAACTCATAATGTTAAATAACAGAATATAACTACCATTACATGATCGATCATCGATAGATTTAGAACAATCCCATTCTCAAGAAACCTTGCATGACTTCTTTGGATTGCCCTGATCTGATGCCAGTTGTGGCATCTTACTCTGCGAGATGTTATGCACAAATATACAAGTATGTGTATGCAAATTTATCACTCTGTGATTATTCTATCAACAACGAAGGAAAATATCCTTTCATAGTAAATACAGTTCATCATATTTTACCTTGTATTATCGTGTTCTGTCAAAGCATTATAGATGCCTTACATGACTGAGAAAATCAGAGCACAAATTTGGTACCAAGTTAGAAAAAGTCCTTTGGTGTGCATAACATTTAACTATATGAAATTTGTTAGCAGATGCTCATAGTGGATGCTCACCTTTTCATGTTTGCGTCGAATAGCCTCTAGGTCTTTGTCTCTCTTGGCCACTGCCTTTTGGAATGATTTGAAAGTCTTCAGCTCAGATAGAGGGGTGGGATTCAGAATTGATGAATCTGATATGATGAAAACGAGAAACCACAGAATTCATGTTAGTTTCTAATACTGTGCCAGTATAATCTTAAACAGGGTTCTATAAACATTGAAAGAGAACATACTTTAAAAAATAATCAATTTTGTGATACAAAGGAGACTTTCACAGAAAAAGTATTGTTAATTAAGATTCAGTTCATTATGACCATACAACACGCACAAAAATGGACATACTCTCTTGAAAGGTAAAACCACAAATAAACACACAAATAAAAAATCAAAGGCTTAATTTCATTTAACGACACTCATACCAGCATCTTTCAAGATCATGGCCTATCCATTGGAAGAGAATGATAACTGGGCTGGTAGCCATCCAAGAGATTTTCAAACTTGGAACTTTGTCATTTTAACAGTCAACCATACCCGACTGTAATACCAGCATTATTGTCCACTAGCTGTCGTACAGCTTTGCTTTTGCTGTCCAGAAAGGAGATCCTCACAGCACATTTCCCTCCGGCTTATCATTTTACATGCAAACACTGAGCTACCCTGAATGTTCGCTAAAGTTGTTCGCATTAAGCTGATTAACACATAACAGCTGGAGAAAATAATGACTTCCATATCACTAGCTAGCGACCAGGTCAGGAGCAGCTATATCATAATTATTACTGTCAACCCTGCTTCACTACTCAGCCAACAAAACTGCTCATGGACACATAGCACAAACTCCTCTGTTGTTTTTCTGGACACATCCATGAGGGGATTGGCCAAAAAGTTTCATGAAATATATTTTTCCATTCATAACAATAAAATCTTTACCACTGCCTGGATGATTGTCAATCTGTCATTTGTCAGATAGGAAGTGATGTTCACTGCATTTCCCTGTTTTCTTCTCTAACTCTGAGCTCTAAATGGAGCAATGCACCTTGTTTATCATAAACTGACACTGATTCCTTTTCTGCTTCTGTCCCTCACAGTGTTACACTGGTAGCTTTTTCTACAAAACCACATTTTTCTTAGGCACTCTGTATTCAAAATGGACTCCTATTTCTGACAGCCAAAGAAACATTTTCTTTGTATCCCTGTTCCTCTGCATCATCACATATATAGTTTCCATTGTTCAAACAAGTAAATCCCTCTTCCATCTTTCGTGAAATATAATCAACAAAACCACATCACAAATAAGACCTTGTTTTAAAAATTTGTAAATCAATAATAATATTGCATGACCAAAACAAAAAAATATATCCCAATCCTCCTAACAAAAACAGAAGAATGTCCTGCAGTGCAGCATATATCATACTGAGCTGTCATCTGGATTCTCAGAAAATTATACCTGCACTATTCCACTGAAGACACAGACAGTGAAGGCATCTGAACAGTCGACAAATGAACTAAGCTGTCAGACAGAGGACTGTCACAACAACAGTTGGTACAATATGTAACAGTATTATAGTGCACCTTGCACTATGTCAGATGTACTAAAAGCATCACATATAGACAGCATTGTTTTTTCTCTCTTTCCTCTTTATAAGCTGTATTCTTATAGCAAATCCTTAAAGTATCTGCAATCTGTCTATTCTCCAGCATAGATGTTAATGTAAAATTATTTAGCACAAGTCTGACCTTGGCAATACTTAAAAGATTCTGATATCAATATTATATCCTTTCAGTGAAATTTGAAAAAATAACAGACAAATTGTTTCTGTTTAATAATATCATTTTTTGAGAATATGCTGATGTCATCACATACATTAATTATCAAAACATTTTTTAAATTTTTAACTTGTAGCAAAAAAGTGCATAGGGATGTAGCAAGCTTTTTCTTTTTTTAATTGCCCATAACTTTTATGTATTTAATTTTGTTGTTTTTTTTTTCTTACCACCAGAGGCAGTTTGTTATATATACATTTTTGACATTTTCTAAGTATACTTTTCAAAGCAACAGCATTTCTGTATGTAGTAATTCAAAACACTCTGCATTTATTCTAAAACAAAGACTTATCCACGATATCCATTTCTGAACTGACAGTAACATGGATGTCAGCAAATACCTACGTAATTCACTGTGGCAAATTCTAATTTATGGCATTTCAGTTCATGAAGACTGATGCATTTATATAATTTAATTAACAAAAAATTCTCAAATTAAGATTTTATAAATAAACACGTTTTTTAAAACACTGAAATGTTCTAGAAAATGAAATGTGAGATTTTCACAGAAAGATTTTTTTTAACTTTACAACATCTGATTTCCTATGTCTATGGTAGGTATGTATCATGTTTTCAAGGGTTCAAATTGAAATTCAAAACTTTGAAGGACATATTTGCTTTGCAAAGGGATAAAATGAATGAGATGTCAAAGTTTTCATGTTGTTGGTGTCAGAGGAACAGGAAATGAGTATGCCTCACTTTGATGAAATAATTCTGTAGCAGCTCATCAATTTTGATATGATAAGCAAATATAATTCATCTTTCAACCTTAATGTCTGTGACTGGGATAAGTAACATCCAATGTTCTTAATGAAGCTGCCTTTGATATCAGATTCATTTCACCCTGTCATGCAAAATCTAATAGATGTTCTTTTTATTTTTTGTTCTTTTTTTTTTTTTGGTTAACTGAAATGGCTAATATCATGGATAAGCAAGTGACAGAGAGAAAACCTAGTCCAGAAGAAAAAAAGAAAAAAACTTGCTACCCCTGGAGACAATATTTACCAGACAGTCTAGTGAACTGAGCTACAGAAGTGGCAGCTGACCCGTTTTCTTGGCCCAACAACCCAGACTGCATTCGGGTCATGGGTGCAGTGGCTGGCACAGACAGAGGAGACCATGGAGAGAAATAGTTTTACACAACACAAAGCAGAAATATACATGTAATACACAGGGTCCCCCAAAAATGTATTCACTATTAGATGCCAATACAGGCATTAATTTTGACCAAGATAAGCAATAACAACTGAAAGTTAAAAATGAGTAATGTGCTCATTTTTTCTTCGAAATTTGTTTATACTTCTGCTGTTACTGATCTGAATTAAACCCATGATTTTGTTGACTAAGTCAATAAACAATGCTACTATTGTCATTTAAAAAGAGTGAATACATGTTTGGGGGTCACCCTGTAGTGAAAGTTTATATGGAACATTGAACAGAAAGAAACATTGCAGCAGCACAAGAATGCATGGTGTATGGTATGCATGATATTCCATCAGATATTCCGGACTATTTATGTACGTGAAAGACTTCAAGGATAAAGCTCTACAATGATTCAAATAATCGAGCCTCCTTTTTTACCTGTATCATTTCAAACCAATTGTGATAGAAGTTTGATTTTCTTTTTCTGTTTTATCTAGATTTCCTCTGTCATAATTGTGAATTGATCTAGAGATGGTATTTTCCTCTGATAAATGGATTAGGAAGAAGGAAGAGAAGGGGAAAATATGAGGATATGTACATGTAATTTGAAACCTAGCTTCACACCAAAGTTTTGATGCTCTTGGTAATTATAATCTTCATACTTAGCAAAGAAAGACATTTTTCATTTTCTTAAAACTGAATGAGGCATGTTTGCTTCGAGAAGGGATTCACCACGACATTTTGTAAAAAATGCGTATCTCATTCATGGCAATAAACATCTTTAAAACAGTCAGGAACACTGCAATTTGTCAAGTAGAAAGGGACGTAGAAATCTACATCTGCTTGTCTCCTGCTCTATTTCTCCCACTGTCTTATGTCTTGAAACACTTCTTCAATCTACAGGGATCAAGGCACTGTATTGCTATTCATGACCAAATTGGTCATTAGATGTAACACTGGAAATGTGCAGGTAAATCTGGTATTACTAAATTGCCCTAACTCCTAGTCATGTTATTTACAAATACCTCACACACTGAATTATTATGGGAAGTTATCTGAACTCATATACATGTGGAGTTAAATGATCAGGAAGAGCTATCACATCTTATATAGAGGTGAATTATGGAGTTGAATGATCAGAAAGACTATTTTATTTCACAAGAGCTTATGGAGCTGAACAAAGGACTGAAAAAAAAAAAAAAAAGACTTAACACTGTCTCTTGTGTCACAATGACTACAAACAATTGCCAGAAAGAGTGAGAAACAAGGGAGTTTGCATGCTGCATAGTCTTAAGACACATTCAGGGAAGGAAGAGACAAAATAAACTGCCTTTGATAAGAGCAGAAAATTGCAATAATATTGATAAGGAGTGGAAAGAACATTTCTCATCATCAGCCTTATACAGTGCACCTGTCTTCAGCAAATGTGTGAGTTCTGCTGGTTGGTGCTGCCAGACTAAGCCATGACTAAGTGACAGGGTGAGGAAAGAATGTGAATTGGAATGGTTTTTCATCAGCCTAATTAAGTATACAGATCTCTGCTAGACACTGTTGAACAAGCTCAGAAAAGTAAGGAAAAAAAATCGCTTTTGGAACTTTTTATTGGGATATACGCCAAGAAAAATTTCACAAACATTTAAGGTGCAAAATACCTGATTTCTATAAATGATTATTTGCTCCATTTCTTTATTTTAATGTTTCTTTTTATTTTGATTTTTCAATTATTTTTGTTTGTGTGTAACAGATATTTCAAGTAAACTGGGGGGAAACAGAACTGGGTTATGAATTTTTCTTTAGACTTTCTCTGAATATTTCACTCCAACCTAATCATGGCACGAATATAACTGGCAAATCAATTATCTTTTATTTCTATCATAATAAGAGAGAAATAAATTGGTTTTCATTGACTATTGGTAATTTTTTTCTATGATAAGTTGAGTTGATGAATGTCATTCCATGGCTACTTTTATTTTTTTTTTGAATAATAATTTGAGATACAAGAATTTCTTTGATTTATAATTGGTATCTCTTTTTTTTTCCCCCCATAATAATTTGAAATAAATGAACTGGCTTCATTCATTTTTTACTTCTTGAGTTCATATTGGCTGGAGGTTAATCAAAATGACGAATTTGTCCAAGACCTGACACAGCGAAGGATGCATCAGGAATGACATACAGGGGGAAACAAAAACGAGAGGAGAGAGTGTATATTGCAGGGGAGAGATCATATATAGTGACAGATGAGAGACATATCAGTCAGTGGTACTGACTCTACTGGTGTCAGGTGCAAAGGTTAGAGACACAGGCATGAATGGGAACATTTGCAATATGGAGTGCCATAGACAGCTTTCATGGCAACCATTACCAACTAGTCAATCCTATCTCTATACATACAAACATATACACCTTTTCCCTCTAGCTTTCTCTTTTCCTTTCTTCTCCCTTTCTCTCATTCTCTTTCAACGTCTATTGTTTCAATCTCACAGAGTGCTTTGGGTCTATACCAATTAAATATTCAAAACAGTAAGTGAATGTGTCCTTTCTAACAAACTACTATGATCTACTCCACTACTATGTGTCTCTATGGCTATCAGTTGCTGTTGAGTACTTCACCTGCAGGAGGAGCTGCTGTAGGGGTGGTGGTAGTGGTGGTGGTGGTGGTGGTGGTGGTAGCTTTGATAGGTTGTGCTAAAGGGTAATAGTTTTATCATTATCACAATGGAATGAACAACTCAGTGATATGAGAGTTGATAGCTGGGCAGATGACTGATGATGTGACTCAGGAAGAGAATATAAATGATTCAACCCATAGGCCTAAATGTCTAAAGTGATGGTAAATCTGTAGAACATAACACCTATCTGAACTACTAGGTATGTTACCTTTTTTTCTTTTAAAACACAAAATGCAAGCTGAGATTATATCACCATATTCTGAGGTTGGCAAAAGACTTTGAAAAGAGGGTGATAGGGATGGAAGGAAAGCGCATATTTAATATCTTGAGACACTTGATTATATTAAGAGCCCTAACTGTACCCCATACCAGAACCGTGACATTGTCAATAGTGCATTCCAATCATAATCAATCACCTTTTTTTTGTGTGTGTGTGTGATTTGTTTGTTTTCATGTCTTCAAATTAGCAAGAAATTGTATGAAATATGATTTCCCAAGTATGAATATACTTCATTTCTACTATGGTGATTTCAATCAATTCAGTCTCATCTCAAGAAGCAAATCTCTTATCATTACAGCAATGGTCTTTCACTTTAGACAGTCATGTATTGTTCAAGGGCACAAGAGGCTTGTAAATATATAAGCTCTGCTCTTCTTTCACAGAGATTATGCTCTAAGCAAAGAATTATATTTTGACACAGGCCATAGACTCAGAGAGACCACAATTTAAATACTTTGAGTAAATAAGTAATCATGAAGCAAGGACAGGTCAAGGTGATGGGGTCACTTACAAGATCCACTACTGCCTTGAGAATTGGCTGATTGAGAACTCTCCTGTTTGGAGACTGGAATATGCGTGAGGGAGCCCATGCGGCCGTAAGACGGTTTGCCTGGCATGCCCCCCATGCTGTCCGAGTGCGGCAGGGGACTGACGCTAACGTTGGTGCTGCGGCTGGTGACAGAGTTCTGCCGTTTGGTCCCATTGGGTTCTGGAGTGGCAGCAACACCTCCACTTCCACCTCCACCTCCACCAATGCTGGCCACATCTATTTGCATCTGGCTGATTGATGTTCTTAGGGTGGTGGGGTCACGTTCTTCCGCCTGGAAAAAAAACAAACAAGTTTTCGCAGTACATATAAAGCTTGATGGTAATGCCCTTTTAGTCCAGAAAAAAAGAAAGGATCTGCCCCCTCAAACTGATTATTGATGATTATTGCTTTCTTGTTTTCCAAATATTTAATGAATCAAATATAACAAATGCACAAAACAAACCAAAGTGAAACAACAACAATAAAACAACAAAGGAAAATGGCACTGAGCATTAGTTATAATAAAAATAAATTTATACGCCATACCAATCTTAGATATTTGCCAACCTTATAATTGAAGGAATTTAGGACAAAATACTCACAAATATTTTCGTTTTTAATTTACACAAATCATCTATGTATACTGGAAACTATCTTTTGAGAGGAATCAAACACTTTCTGCAATATTGAAATCCCATAAAAAGAGGAAAAAGAAAAACCAGTCTTAAAAGGAAAAGCATGCAGACATTCATTGCCTTAAATTTTATTATGTCTGAATTTCTTCAAAGATGAGACATCCACAAAATCTCCAAATGAGTCAGGCTGTAATGACTGAATCTTAATGCACACACTCTGCGGGTGCAGCTCACTGAATGGTTTCAAACCTAACATGCATGTTAACAAAGCTCCAAAGTACATTTCATCCAGCTAATCAGAGTGAAGAAAATGTCAGTCATCGTAGGCCACTATATGACTTGTGAAAGGGAAACTTTCAAAACAAATATGACTTCATCATAGCTTGCTCTGGGTTTGTCTTGGCTCCTTCATCTTATACCTTGGGTGACCAAAATATATCATAATATATAAAAAAAAACAAAAAAACTATTGTTTCATGATAAAGCTCACATTTGCTGAAAGGGCCCTGATATAATATTATCTGATATTTCTGAAAGGGACCTAGTTACTGCTATTGAAACAAACTGAAACCAGTCTTCTATCGTGAGAAACAAAAAAATTGAGGAAAATGTATAACAGGAAAGAAAGAAAGAAAGAAAGAAAGAAAGAAAGAAAGAAAGAAAGAAAGAAAGAAAGAAAGAAAGAAAGAAAG
>JBCAUA010039854.1:0-11991 GCA_038406235.1 Peronia verruculata | reverse complement strand
TAAGCTAAGATTTTTTACAACTTAAAAGTGGAGACACACACAGTTAAGCACAGAAAATTTGGAGATTCTCAGTCGAAATTTTTTTTTTGTCAAAAAATGACATGGCCAAAGTTCTACATTTTTTTTAAAAGACCCAGATCTCACGACTCTCAACTATCAGACAGACCAATGCCGGTTTTCAGAACAGAACAGAATCTCCGCCACATGAGCAATGAGAGAATCAAAATGTCAAGTAAGCAATGTATGTTCGTTTTCAGAACAGAAAAGAATCTCCACCACATGAGCACTGAGAAACTCAGAACGTCAATTAATTAACAACCCTCGAAATTTAGCATCAATGTTGGTTTTCAGAACAAAACGGAACCTCCACCATATGAGTTTACAATTATGCAAGGTATATGGATCTCACAATTCATGAGTTCACAGAGAGATTCAGAACGTCAATTGTCCAAGGTATAATTAGTTAGAACTCAAAACTCTCAACGTTTGAACCCATGTTGGCTTTCAGAACAAAACGGAACCTCCACAACATGAGTCCACAGTTATGCAAGGTATGTGGATCTCCCAATTCTCATCGTTTTGTATCTCAGACTGTGGCAGAAGGCCGTGATCCTTTGTCCATTGGTTATAGCATCACTTTCAAGGTTTCAAAGTATCTTAAATCATAATATACTTTCACAAATTGACAAAATATGAAAATAAGGCAAATCAAAGTTCATCTGATGGGAAGAAATGAAATTATCCCTTTAAAAATTGTTGAATGCGTTCTTGTAAACAACGAACAAAGGATCACGACCTTCTCATTAAAATCTCATATACAGAATTTGAATTTGTAACTGTTCCGAGAACACTAATACGTGCACATGCATCACTGTTTTCAATGTAATTCTGCATGATGGTATTTAGATGGTGTCTTTAAAAAGTATTGCATGTGATGAAAACAACGGACAAAGGATCATCACCTTCTGGCATAATTATTCTCAATATAGTCGCTTGCAGAACAAAACGTGACCTGGTTGTAATGGGAAAAGGAAGACTTGGAGGGGGAAAAAACTCTTGTCACACATTGTAGAAATGCCACTGAAGGCTCGTCAATAGATAATTTGCCAACGTTTTAGCAAAAACTAAAAGCCAAAAGTAGCAAGAACATTTTTTTTTTTTTTTAAATTTGTGTTGTGAAACGCTATGTAGGGACATCTACAAATGAAATCGTCCACCATTTCAATCAATTTTAATAATGGCACTTTATGATATGGAGCTCCACATAGCGAGGGCATATCTGTTGTGGTGGCATCTAGATTCACTCTAGATGAACGAGTGAGTGTGTGGGTGAATGGGTGAGCGTGTGTGTAAATGAGTGAGTGTGTGAATGAATGAGTGAGTGGGTGAGTGAATGAGTGAGTATATGAGTGAATGGGTGAGTGTGAGAGAAGTGAGTGACTGTGTGTAAGTGAGTGACTGAGTGTGTAAAGGAGTGAGTAAGTGAGTGAATGTAAGTGGGTGTAAGAGTGAGTGAGTGCATGTGTGAGTGTGTGAATGAGGGTCAGTGAGTGTGTGGGATGAGTGAGTGAACTGGGTGAGTGTGTGAGCTAGTGACTTGAGTGTGAGTATGTATGTGAGTGTGTAAGACTGAGTGTGAGTGATTGAGTGGGTGAGTGACTGAGTAAGTGAATGAATGTGTGAATGACTGAGTGAGTGAGTGAATGCGTGAGTGGGTTACTGGGTGAGTGACTGGGTGAGTGAGTGGGTGAGTGAATGTCTGAGCGAGTGAGTGAATGTCTGAGCGAGTGAGTGAGTGTCTGAGTGAGTGAGTGAGTGAGTGAGTGAGTGAGTGAGTAAGTGAGTGAGTGTCTGAGTCAGTGAGTGAGTAAGTGAGTGAGTGAGTGGGTGAGTGAATGTCTGAGCGAGTGAGTGAGTGTCTGAGTGAGTGTCTGAGTGAGTGAGTGAGTGGGTGAGTGAGTGTGTGAGTAAGTGGGTCTGTGAGTGAGTGAGCGATTGAGTGAGTGAGTGAGTGAGTGGGTGAGCGAGTGAGTGAGTGAGTGTCTGAGTGAGTGAGTAAGTGGGTGAGTGAATGTCTGAGCGAGTGAGTGAGCGTCTGAGTAAGTGAGTGAGTGAGTGAGTGAGTGAGTGGGGGATGGAGTGAGTGAGTGACTGAGTGAGTGGGTGAGTGAGTGAGTGAGTGAGTGAGTGAGTGAGTGAATGAGTGAGTGAGTGAATAATACTTTCATTAACCGCTAATAGCTCAAAAAGGTCTGAGTGGCGCGTCGTATTGTGTATACGTGTGTGTGTGTGAGGGGAGGAGGGGCATTTGAGACAAGATAGAAAAAAGGACACTGGAAGAGTAGGAATCAAAACAAACTCTGGAAATAGTTGTTCTTCGGAGAGAAAAGGCCAAAATGAAATAAGAAATAACGAAATAGAAAGAGAGAAAGAAAGAAAACAGAGAGAAAGAATGAATAACAAAGACAGAGCGGAAAAGAAATAAAGAAAAAATGAAAGAAGGAACAAGTGAGAGAGGAAGAAAGAAGGAAAAGAAGAGAGAAAGAAAAAGAAAGAGAGAAAGGAAGGAAGAAAGGAAGAAAGAAAAAGAGGAAGGAAAGAAGAAAGAAACAAAGAAAGAAAGGAAGGAAGGAAGGAAGGAAGGAAAGAAGGAAGGAAGGAAGGAAGGAAGGAAGGAAGGAAGGAAGGAAGGAAGGAAGGAAGGAAGGAAGGAAGGAAGGAAGGAAATTAATGCTAAGCGTGGGACGAATCTAGGGAAATTGGCGGCTACCCGATTACTACGGGTACCCTACGCAATCTACTTTCCCCGCTAGTCGGTGACGGGCATCGCCCCGTAGAAAAGGTTAACCACAACAAATTGTCATTCATCACTGTGTCCCCACTGGCTGATTTCTAAAGTTCATAACACTTGCATTGGCCCTGAAACCATTGGGGACTATAGAATTACTGACTTTCCACCCACGGACCTTCACAGCTTTGCTTTTCCTCTCATGTTTAAAATTTCAGGAAGTCATTTCTTAATTAAATGGCCAAAACAGATAAATACACCTAAATAAATAAATAAATAAATAAATGTAAAAAATAAATAAATTAGATAAATAAATTAATTAATTAAATAGACAAATGAAGAAAGAAACATCACATCTTGAAAATAACGTTTTACCCTTGCAATGTTTGCATTTTTGAGAAAATCGAAAAAAAAAAAGTTCTTTTTAGTCTAGACCATTACAAAAAAGTTGATTCCCTAATTGGACCAAAAAGTAAGCACCATGACGCTTATACGGTGAAGGAAAGAAACTTGCAGTGAGTACTGACACCACGAACGCCGAAGTGTTCATATCGATAAGGCTTCGTGTTAACATAGCTTTGGGTAAAAAAAAACACAAAAAAACGAATTGTTCCTCCTGTATTACTACAGTGGTTTGCACATCATCACTATCGTTGCTGTCTTCGCCTTTGCTTCATCCATACAGCGTGTAGGCCACATACCATACACCTCTATTCAACGACACAGCTTTGCCTGATTATTCAACGCCTTTACACTAAAATAAACAAACAAACAAATAAAAGCGAAGCAAAATCTAAAAGTATATCAACAAAAGTTATCCTTAAGCATTTGACAATATTTTGCTTGATTTGAAGATAACTAGTCATAATACTATGATTAACAAACAAATCATGACAACTATCATCAGATACATCTGCAGTGAAAAACGAAGTTAAAACATATTATGGGGGGAAAACACAGTACAATAAATAATCATCTTTACGAATTGGCCTTATTGCTTTGGTTTTAAGCACTTGGCTTCAAAACAATTGGCAGTGAAACAGGAGAGTTAAAAGCAAATGGAAATTAACCAAACTGGTCACAGCATTGTCTCTTAAGCATTTCAATGCTTGCCATACAAATTTCCCTTTCTAGCACTTCTGGGATTTAAAGTACATTCCATTGCATCCAGCTCTGAGCTGTTTAAATGAGTCCTGAACACGGACATTAGTATAGTTTAAAACAATTGAATGCACTTTGAACAACAATGCACCATTAAACTTGAATTTTGCGGTTGCCCCCCCCCCCCTTTTTTTTTTTCTAACTCGCTCGATGAAGTGCCTTGCTCTTTGTTCCATGCGTGAACTTGCCAAGAGAGAGAAGGGTAGAACAGAAATTCATTGGGAACACAATTGTTTTCCGTCATTGTAATTGATAAATTTGTTTAAAAATATGCCAGATCCGATACAACTTCAATTTTATTTATTTATTTATTTATTTATTTATTCGTTCATTTTGGATAGGTATAACAATAATTTACTTTTATCAATATATTATAATCAACTTCGTTATCTTTTCTGGCATTACCAAAGCCAGGTAAATAAACACGAGAGACAGACCGACAGAGAGAGAGAGAGAGAGGGAGAGAGGAAGAGATACAGAAAGAGAGAAAAAGAGAAAACCTCTCTTAGTTGAAACCAAATTAATGATAATTTGACTGGCCTGTTAATAATCAATCATACAAAATCCATTACTATCACAGAACAGCACACTGATCAATATCAACCCGCCACTTTGAAAAGCTAATCTTTCTTTCTCTTTTCCCATTTCGCCCTTCATGTTCCTCCCTCTCCTATTACTTTCTCTCACTCACTCTGTCTAGCACTTTCTCTTTCCCTTTCTTCTACTCATTACTCATCACTCTTCTCTTTAAATATCGCAACCTTTCATGTAACCTGTCTTGCTGTGTAGCGATGTTTGAATCCATCTCATTTCTTTCCTCTTCTTCTTCTTTTTCACTCTCTCCCTCCTTCCCTCTCTCTCTCTCTCTCTCTCTCTCTCTCAGTCTGCCTGCTTTTGTGTCTACCAGTAATCACGCTCGTGTCCTGGTTCGTTAATTTTCTACTCTCTTCCAACCCCCCCCCCCCACACACACACAAATAACAATCACACTCGATTTCAACGATCTAATAACAGTTGCAGGTAGCAGTTGTGGTAGAAGGATCAGTAACTGAAGAGTAATTGAAGTATTTGTAGCAGTAGCGGCACTAACAATAATAGCAGTAGCAGTATTAGTAGTAGCGGTAAATAACAGTTGTAGTAATAGTAGAAGTAGCAGTGGTACTCGTCGTCATAGTGGTAGTAGTAGTAACAGCAGCAGCATTAGTAGTATATTTAGCAGTAACAGTTGTCGTGATGATAGTAGCAGTAGAAGTAGCCGTAACAGCAGCAGCAGTTGTACTCTAGTAATAAAAGCAGCAGAAGTAGTAGTAATTGAAATAGAAGCAATAGTAGTAGGAGTAGTAGTAGAAGCAGTAGAGCTAGTAGTAGTAAAAGTAGTAGTAGTAGTAGTAGTAATAGTAGCAGTGCAGCTAGTAGTGGTAGTAGTGGTGGCGGTAATAGTAGTAGTAGTAGTAGCAGTAGTAGTAGTAGTAGTAGGTAGTAGTAGGTAGTAGTAGTAGTAGTAGTAGTACAGATAGTAGTGGAAGTAGTGGTGGCGGTAGTAGTAGTAGTAGTAGCAGTAGTAGTAGTAGTAGTAGTAGCAGTAGTGGTAGTGGCAGTAGTAGTAGCAGTAGAAGTAGTAGTAGTAGTGGTGGTAGTAGTAGTAGTAGTAGTAGTAGTAGTAGTAGAAGTAGCAATGGTGGTAGCAGTAGTAGTTGTATTAGTGTAGCAGAAGTAGAGATAGTAGGAATAGTGGCATCAGCATCAGCAATAACAGTAGGAGCAGAAGTAGCAGAGCTAGTTGTAGTGATAGTCATAGTTTAGAAGTAGTAATGTAGCATCAGCAGCTGAGCAGCAGTAGTAGCAATAATAGCAGTAGCATTAGCAGTTAAGTAGTGGTAGTAATGGCGGTCTAGCAAAGCCAACTCCACCCAAGATAAGAATGCTCAGTTGTGAGACCATCGCCACCAGAACAAGAAAGCTAAAGCGCGACTGAGCGAGACGAGACTGGTAGTAATATGATTTTGTCGTTAAATAAAATCATCCGCTGAGAATTTCTCAGCTGCCCCCATTTTCACTTCATTTAACTCGTGCCCAGATCTCTTCCTCCATTCCTCCCTTCCTCTTCCCTTCGCCCCGTCTTCCACGCCCCCCCCCCCTTTTTTTTCTCTCTCTCTCTCTCAATTAGATTTCCACATTTCCAATACTCTGACAAAATGTCTTTCCATGAAAATTTGTTTCGAGATGTATCTCGATCTATTTATGGCACAAAAGCGGTCTGTAATACACAGTTTCCAGAGAATAAAACGATGCAACCGGCTGTCTTCTGATATTGTTAAAAATTTCATTTAAACAAAGAGAGGAAATAATTTATAATCTCTGGCCGGCGAAATACGTTTTTTTTTTTTTTCCCCGGTCAAAAGAACATCAGATTTGCACGCCAAGTTCTCTATCGGTCCATTATTTATACACCCTGGTTTCATTTCTCTCGCTCTCCCGCCCCTTCTTTTCGGGAGGCTATCTATAAAACTGCTCATAAAAATGCATCGTTTCAATGCTGCCCGTCTGACAGCCGCGATAATTTGTTTCCCTTTCTTTTTTTTCCTCAACCCCCTCAGACTTGCAAGCAAAAGCTTGCGGCATACAATGATACAATAAACAACAGAAAACCAAACCAAACCAAACCAACGAGACGAAGAGAGGGCAAAAGACGCATTGAGCTGCCACTGTACTGCCATCAATAATTATAGTTATGTTGATTAGATACCTGCTGCCGCGTGGTAGGGCTGTGGACACCGGCCGGGTAGGGGCTCAATGGCCAAACATTTATACTGCACTTTCTGTCTCTTCTGATCCCTTTCCACATGGCACAATAGCATCTAACACGAATGTTTCCTATCATGCGGTTATACCTAAATCTTGTCTGCAGTCTGCTACCGAACTCCACTTTGTATCATTACTGTCCGTAAGCTATGGCAGACAAGCAGACAAGGAGAAGGGGAGAGGAGGGGGGGAGGGTGGCGGAGGGTTAGCGACACATCAGCACGATTACGGCTATATTGTGTCAAACACGGTAAGATACGTTTGCACGTCAAGAAGAAGAGAGGAACGAAAGCGGGACCGAAGACATGAGGAAGGAGGGAGAGAAGAGATGTCTCCCCTGGAACGTCGAGGATGGCCCTCCATGGGAGACATCCCACCGATGGCAGGCTTACACTGCCTGCAGGTGGGAACAGAGAACCGACTTAAAAACCCAGCGCCCTCGCGGGGGAAGGGAAATTTTAGGGGGGGGGGGTGGAGACAAAGATAAAGAGATTGAAGAATAATACAGTTATATGATAGGAATAAACAGTCGCCCGCTCAAACATCCCATGCATGTCAAGCCGCATTTATTTTGGTTTGGCTTTGGGTTTAACAATGCGGCAAGACAAACGACCAGCCTAGAGCCATATTTACCTAACATGGTCAAAGACTCTTACAAGTTATCCAAGCTTGTATATGAGATGGGATATCAAACAATGAAAACGAGAAGGCTATAACAATAATAATAATAATAATAAAAAAGACGCCGTTTGTCTTGTGTCGACCTGTGTAAATAACGTGTGCACAAAAACATTATTGGAGCGATCACTACTCCAACCACTACACCAGTACTACTATAATATGTACTTCTATACTATAGCTACTATCACTGACACGCATTTCTATTCCTTCGATAGACCCACTGAAGCCTTAGCACAGAAAAAGATGTTCTTTTACTACTCTGTCGACAATAAATTTACATAATTTTCTTTTCTGTTGTCGATATTAACTTCTGGACTTGTAATCCTTCATCTTTATACATAATA
The DNA here is from genome assembly GCA_038406235.1 of Peronia verruculata. NCBI lineage: Eukaryota > Metazoa > Mollusca > Gastropoda > Systellommatophora > Onchidiidae > Peronia > Peronia verruculata. The sequence goes on along the minus strand of JBCAUA010039854.1, from coordinate 4,215 downwards.
TGGCTGCCGGTATTTTCAGAAGGCCCAAAATATCATAAGGCGGTTATTTGATACACGGTAAAAGTTTCGTTTCTTTTCAGAGAAAAAATATTGTCGCACACTATTTTTTCGTCACTCGCCTCCAGGGTCCCTTTTCTTTCTTTTACTTTTTCCCCCCTATCTTCTACCCATTTCTCTATCTTCATCCGCCAACTCAACGTCTCCCTCTTCTCGTTCCTCCCCCCTCTCCAGTTCCTCTCTCTCTCTCCTCTTTGTAAATCCTTACAAAAAGGCTCATAAAATCCATGCAAACAAACTACCATGCAAACAAACTACTTGTAACCCAATCCATCTCTACTCCCCCCCCCCCCCCCCAATATTATTTTCCACCGGTGGCTGCGAATCGGAACTTCGATGATAGAGATCACAAGTCCTGAAAGCCTGCCTACAAGTGCCAGCATATTCCCATCAGGCTCAAATCAAAGACCTGATCTCCGGAGCTTAAATGGCGCACTCATGGGCCCAACCCTCTGTGACAAAGGCCAGTAATTCGATATCCTGCGTTCCAGTGTGGGGCTAAGGGACCTTTAGATCATGGGGCCCACAGGAATATAATCAGATGCAGTTTCTGCGACCGCAATAAACGGCATCAAATCCACTGGTGTGAGATATGAAGTTTTGATAATACCATCGACCCAGTCGGATGGACCCAAGCATTTTATCTGCTGGACATTTTGACCACAAACTGTTGTAGTGACTCCAACGATGACATTTCCAGTCTAGACGTGTTCTCCTCTAGAGGCTGCCTGGACTTGATCCCTGCTTCATGACCTCCTGGTATAGAATCAGATGACCACCTATAGTATTGCATTGGCACGCCTAATTTGAAACTTCGTCTTCACATAAATCTATTGCTTGCCCACCCTCCTTCTCCATTTGATAATTAGCGCTATAGCCCCATAGTGTTTGTTTGTTTATTTGTTTGTTTATTTGTTTGTGTAGTAATTTCACAGTCACAGCTACACTGCGTCTAGCCAGGTTGAACAGATATACAAGTTACACAGTAAATCAAAGGATTGCATAAACTTGACGGTCAACAATAATGTAAATGGAAGTTTTAAAAAGGATTGCATAAACATGCGTATGTCGTGAGGTCGGCCACCTGTTCGCCATTTCATACTTTCACGCGGATGGTTTGAATGTTGGAATAGAATTCGAGCTGGTACAAAAAGAGCGATGGGTTTTTTGAGCGCCTATGAAGTAGGCGTAAACTAAAAGTATTTTAATTATGTGCGACTGTCACACAGCGCACATTCTCGAAAATAGTATTGTCTCAGTAAGTGAAATACATGCAGCTATGCTTCAAAGCACTGCCAAGAATGTGCACTCATTTACCTTTATAATACTCCCTGGCTGGGGCCAATATTTGAATAACTTTTATCAATCGGAGTCTTCAGTCACGCTTGAAAAATAATATAATATAATATAATATAATATAATATAATATAATATAATATAACGCCTGTTTCGGGGGCGGCACCTACTGTAGAATGTTTTCCCATTATTTTCTTCCTAAATTTCATTAGTGCTCTTACAAATCCATGACAGAGTAAACATATGTACTGTATACTGTATGCATACCCATCGTTCCTGATACCAAAGTTTACAAGTTTATATACATGAATTTTTTATTTTTTCAATTAAAAAAAATATTAGTGTCAAAAAAAAAAAAAAAAAGCGTGGCAGCAAAAAAAAAAAAAAAAAAGATTGGGGTAACAATTCTTCGTTCTCTCCTCTTGTCTACCGTTTCGTCTTTGACTCTCGCTGCTATTCACGATTAACTGGTCTAACACCAATAACCCCAGAGGCCGCTGTGGCACAACATTAAATAATATACATGTATTTCATAAGTAATCAAAGTATGAATGAACCATTTCTCTAAATTATAAACCTATTTTATACCACATTCTACCCTCGATCTTAGTTTTCATACTTCACAGGTTCTAACGTTGGTACTTTCATATTTCCCACAATTTCCGAGACTTACAGGGTAACCCCCAACAAATGTCACTTGAAACTTCTGGTATGCCAATGTTTCCATTTTGCTCAAGAAATTCTGAGGGTAGAAATTTGGAATTTGGAAATTAACTCGGGCAGTGTCTCCATCTAACTATCTGGGCTTCTTTAACTTAAGGCACATGGACCTCCAAAATGCATTTTCTCTCATCCGACAGAAGGAACTAGAGAACGACTTTTCCTACCCAAGAGGTCAGAGGATCGTTGAGTCATTGCAAGAAAAAAATGCCGGTTCTAATCCTCTAATCTTCCACGTCCCCCGGTAAGATTCAAAATTTGCCACCCGCGACGTAACTTTTTGGCCGAAGAGCAGACACCTAAAACTCGACCACTGAGAACCTCTCCTAGTGTTTTCAGGTTCCCATTGCGACGTATTATAGTCCTGCTCAACGAAGTATGATGTAGACTTAAAAAGAGATGTGGGATTAGCCTTTTCACTGCAAAGTCAACGATTAGGAGAGGAATCCAGGCAGACGGAAAATGCAAGGAGCGAGCATTCAGACTCGCAGCCAGTTAGAATAAGTTGTAAACCGCTGAACTCGAGCAGAAAAATTGAGAGTTAAATGACGATGAAAGTGGTCTGAAATCGATATCGATATGATAATATTCAAGAAATTAATGAGAACATTCATCTCTGAATAGGAAACTATTGGTCCTATGCGCAGATTACATCAGAATGCTGTGGGTGAACATAATATAGATCTAGACTTATCTGCCAAACTGTTCGTTTTTGGCCGATGTTTCTCCTGCTTTTTACCAGTGCTGTGAGGTCACATGTTGTCTTTCCAATTGGCTATAAATCTATCTCTGGCTACATCCTTCTTCTTGTTTTTAAATCTTTCAATCCTGGCAAAATATTATGATTATTTTCGCTCTAAATGTCTGCCCTGTTTCTGATGACAAGAATTAAATTTTGTGTGGGTAGAAATTTGGAATTTTTGTCTGACAATTGCATCCCACCTACTCTTATCCGATTTTAACTGTTATGGTTCTGTCACGCGCGTAACGTACACACGGAACCTCCCAAAATATAATAATATTACAGTCTCCCTTTTCAGAGAGGACTAGACGTCGGGCTTCCCTCCTCTAGAAGCCAGGGGACCGTTGACTCACTAAAAAAAATGCATTCGTATCCTTCCAACCCTCCATGGCATGATCTGCGAGTTGAACCCGTGATACATGAGGTTGAGTTTCCACCATAAAGCAGATGTCAGACCGCAGGGACACGGCGACCCCTCACTGTGGCCACAGTCAAGATACCTCAAGAACTTGTCCATCTCATGAAAGCGTGTGAACTAAAGTTCTATGTGTTATTAAATAGTTCAATTCGGTGGAATATTGAGAGCCAACTAGGCACTACCTTCTACCTGTGGTCCCGGTCTGCTTCTACTACGGAAGTCGCAGAAATAGCACATATCTATTACTGTATTCCAATTAAATGATGTAGATTAATTGCTGTCAACACGATCATGACTGTGTTGCTGTTGTCGGGGTGCTTCAAATCGAAAATAAACATTTTTCGTTGAATATTCATTAGTGGTGTGCTCTTTACTTTAGGGTTAGGTTTAGGTTTAGGTTAGGTCAGGGGTAAGGATAAGGTACGGCTAGGTGTACATTCTAATAGCCATATATTGGCAAGCTTAATCATGCAGTAATCGATATGCGCCATTTCGCGACTTCCATAAAAAGGGACCAGGACCACAATTAGAAGGCAGTGTCTGCAACTGCGACATCAGCCTTTTGATACTTCTCGGAAAAGTAACATTAGCTCTGGCATTTTCTCCCCTACCGGACAGGAACTAAATGAGCCACTTTGACCTGCCTATTTCTCTTTGTTGAATGCTAGAGAGAGAAAAAACATGACTTTCTCATGTTATCCGAAACACAGATAGCAGAAAAGTCTAAAAACTAAGCCCTATAATATTATGATAATATTTTTCCCGAGGTAAAAATACATACAGACAGACAGACAGACCGAACGACCGACCGATCGATCGACCGACAGACAGACAGACAGGTAGATAGATAGATAGACAGACAGACAGACAGACAGGCAGGCAGGCAGGCAGGCAGGCAGACAGATAGAGATAGATAGATAGATAGATAGATAGATAGATAGATAGATAGATAGATAGATAGATAAATAGATAGATAGATAGA
>JBCAUA010039843.1:0-11992 GCA_038406235.1 Peronia verruculata | reverse complement strand
TATTTAAATCTTTATTTTCATAATGCTAGTTTTTATTATTATTATTAATATTATTATTATTACCTATTTAGGTACTTTTTCACATTTGTGGGCTTTTTATCAAAATTTCAAATACCTGTTGATAATAATCTTTAAGGTCTTTAGACAGACTTCAGCAAAATGATGATGATGATAATAATAATAACAATGAATTCTTTAGCGTCAAAATCTATCACAGATAGGGATAGCACCCTAAAATGCTTAGGATGTCTGAGACAAACAGTTAATATGTGGCTAGCAATTGAAATCCTCACAACTCTACGTTTTGACTGTGTAATATTATTAAGGTCACATGAAACAACTAATTTTCGCTATTGCCTTTTGAAGGAGACCGTTTCTGAGTCTCCTCCGAAAGACAGAGACGGCTTGTCTCGCTCTGAAAAGATCGCTACAGGTTCTGGAAGAAAATCATCGTCATTGTAAGCTTATGTGTCTGCCGCTTATTTCCACTGACTACCCTAAAGGACACGCGATTAAAATTCCAGAAAAATATGGAGCAACTGAGCAAATCATCCGCATTCTGTGAGTTTCAAAATCGTAAACAAGGTCAAGGTGAATTTCAAGTACATGTACGAACGATTAAGGGAAAACAAACATGGAAGTAACGAGACAATTACACTAAAAATATCACTCATGCTTCGATTATAGTTCATATTTGACTAAGCACAGAATTGGAAATCAACCGCGGAATGTTTGTACCCCCTGCTATAAATAGAACATTAACTTGTATTTCTTACCGTTCCAACACGAGACAGGGATGTCAATCTGTCTACATAAAAAAGTAGGAAAAGTTCCTGGCATACTCTTTAGCAACACGTGAAAGTGAAGAACGTTAAATGGTAAATAATGACGGATTAGGGGCCAAAAGAGAAATTACGGACGGCCAAAAAGTAGGAAATCCTACCTAAGTAGGGAAGTTGACATCCCTGACGAGATCTGAAAACACCGGTCTCGAGGAATCTTTATTTTTTTTTTATGTCAATGATAGTGAACACTCTGCTGAAAATAGCTGAAGAGAGTTTCCAGCCGCTCGCTTGGCCGAAACAATCTATTGGGTCATTTATTCTGACAATTCTATGATTATTTGAGTAAGACGATGATGATGATGATCTTCCCTAATCCTTTACTACTAAAGAAGAAGATCTAAGGACCCAATCATAGCTCCCGGATATCTCAGTACATCTTTAAATTGACGTTTCAAGTAAATTACCCGGTAGTACCAGAACAACCCTAAACTTTCCGTGCAGCAGATGGTCACAATAGGAATCTTAAGCCAGCAAAATGCCAGACCCACTCATCCAGCTGTCTGGGCGCTTCGTGTAACCGACCACACTCCCTTTGAATAAGGTATATATAAAATACTGTTGGAATCGATACTCCCCCCCCCTCCCCCTTTTTTCCCCTATCACCTCCCATTCTGATTTCTCAGACTTCATTTTAAGAAAACAAAGACTATAGATTCTAATTCGATACCATGCCTTTTACAACAATACCCTTTCTCCAGCATGCGTGGGCATAGGTGCGTGTGTGTGTGAGTGTGTGTGTGTGTGAGAGAGAGAGAGAGAGAGAGAGAGAGAGAGAGACAGAGAGAGAGAGAGAGAGAAAGAGAGTGAGAGAAGAAAGAAAGAGTGTGTGCCTCCGTTCTGATTTATATCAACACTGTATTTATCACTTCTGAAACAGTACAGGCGCAACTGTTCATTCGCAGGATCTCAGACTAAATATTTAACTCTCTCTCTCCCCCCCCTCTCTCTCTCTCTCTCATTTTCTCTTTTCCGCTGTTATCCGCCACTTCCACACCCACATGCATCTTTCTCTCAGACCTTCAAGAACAACACTCCTTCACCTGTGCTCTCTGACAACCTGGAATTTTTGGTTATATCTCCTGGTTTGCACCTTCTATCAGTTACCCTTCGCTCAAATACCATTTTACAAGCTTTGATCGCTAATGAACGATTCATTATTCAATCCCAAACATCTTCGTTATGCAAGCTCTATTTCATCATATCGAGAGAAAATTTCCATCTCTCCTTCTTCCAAGCCCTTAACTCCCTGTGGGATTGGTTGACTCGGCGCCTCTTGACGAGGTTTTGTTTGTCAGTGTCGGGGTTTAACAACACATCAGCACGATTACGGCTATACTGTATCAAACACTGTGAGATACGTTTCCACATCAAAAAGAAGGAGCGGAAAGAAAGCGGGACAAAAGACAGGAGCAAGTAGAGAATGAAGACATGTCTTCCTGGAATGTCGAGGTGGCACTCCATGGGAGACACCCCACCGACGGCGGACTTACACCACCTGCAGGAAGGAGCAGAGAACCTACTTATAAATCCTGGCCCGCTGGGGATTTTGACGAGGTATACACTGGTTTTCTCTACGTCAAGGATATAAAATTTTTGAAAAGAATGTTAGATTTCAAAAAGTGAAAACGTGTAACGTCAAATATTCAGCTTGACAATCTCTTTAGATCATAAAAATGCTAAAATAATAAATGAAAATGGGCTAGTTATGAAATTTGTATTGCAGATGATATCCACGAACAACTTGCGTGCACTAATATGAAGAACAACACTGGGATCTCGACTGCAATAATATAGTGCTACTGAGCAAAATCCATGTCTGAACTGATTTAATGCGAATAGGCTGCGGGCCGGATGAAATCTGCACACGGGCCGCATTCGGCCCGCAGGCCGGAATGGATATGCCTGCGTTAAGGAGTCTGGTAAGATAAAAGACCATGCTAAACCTTGATAGAATCGGCAAAGAATCGGGAACCAGTCGCCATATCAAGACAACCATATTAATGGGGCCATACATTTCACGTTTTTCTTTTGTTTGACATTGTTTTGTTTTTTAGTTTCATCCGGTATACCCAGATACATATGTTTCAACCCCAGACTGCCAATGAGGCCAGCATAAATAGTTTTCTTGCCAAATGAGCTATTTTGACCGTCCGCCAATTCATTTCCTTTGCCAAGTACAGCCGGTGTAATATGGGCATTGTGAGCAAGGAAAAAATCATTTTTTGTCCAATTAATTAAAACAAAGTAACGTAAAATGCTGAAAAATTCACGATGTGATGAAAATGGTTTGCATTAAAGTTCACACGTTTCAAAGAACAAAGGGGGGGGGGGGAAGAATCCCCTTCTTTGCCCAATTATATCTCTGGAACATGGTAATGGGATGTAACATTGCTGGCTGAACAACAAACAAACAAAAACGATTCATTCTCTGACACTTGAAACGACAGCAGGAATGTCTGTTGACCAAACAGACAAATGCAAAACGATAAAGGCATAGCTTTGAAGATAAAGACTTCTTTTTTTTACACCACTATAATATTGATTAATTGTTGAGCAATTTGGAACAAAGAATGAACAACAAAGCGAAGAATACTAATTTACCCCGACAACATTATTCTAAACTGACGCAAGCTCTTTAACAAGTATGACGTCAAAGAACATTATCGATAATTGCAATCTTGCCCGTTACTAGCGAACTGAGATACCTGTCCTTTTATTCGTCTCTCTATCTTTTTATTTCTTCATCTCTCTATCCCACTGAGAGGGGAAATATTCCACACATGAATAGCAAATGGGTTAGGATAATCCCAGTCGATAATAATAATAACAAGAAGAAGAAGAAGAAGAAGAAGAAGAAGAAGAAGAAGAAGAAGAAGGATACAATGGTTGGAATAAGATTTAAAAATGTGACCAGTGCAAACATTTCAATCAATGTTTAATACATCAAGTCCCTGTAGTGTATTTCGTTAGTTGCGGTACAGAGTTTGTCTTAAATTTTAAGACATCTCTGTCTAGCGATAAAACTAAATAATCAACTATGACAATAATAAGAAGAAAAATAGCGCAAAATTCCCTTATTTTGTAATTCCACGTTGTACCATCGAGTCAGAAATGTAAACAATACGGATTGCTCGTTTAAACGGGAAAAATGCTGGATTCTGCCAATATTTCTTTCCTGAGACCAGAAAGATTCCTATTTCATTATCTATTAATACGATTCTGCAGTCTCTGATGTATTTATCTCCGAGCAAATTCTCTCTACACTCTCCCGTTCCTCATCTCTATTCTTTCCCCCCCCCCCCCCTTCCCTTTGGCAAATTTTCATCCTTATAGCTTAGGCAAAGGGAATGAACGGATTGAATATTAATAGTAATAATAAAAAAAAAAGTTTACAGTTTTAGACTATAGGCTCCTGGAACGTCGAGGAAGGCATTCCATGGGAGATATCTCACTGATGGCGGGCTTACACCGCCTGCAGGTTGGAGCAGATGACCTACTTACTAACCAGGGGTCCCCTGGGGGGAGACTACAGGCCAAACAACATCAACTACGATAACAACAAAAACAGCAATTACTCTGATCTCAAATTCTATTTCATTCTATTCATTATACTACATGCAGTACAGAACCATGAGGCATTTGCCCTTCAAGTCAAGACATACTCAAAATTTCTGTTAGGTCAGGTTTTGTTCTTAAGCTTTTCAGCCGTGAAGGAGACTCTAGGCAAAACAACCTCAATACAGGAGCATCAGGCATCTGCCCATCAAGTCAAGACATAATCAAATTTCTGTTAGGTTAGGTTTTGTTCTTAACCTTTTCAGACCTACACGAGGACTATCTCAGCCATCTCTTTTTTCATATTATCCTGCTGGGCTGCAGTAATGGTTGTCAACGTACTTTATTTTTTAAAAACTTTTATAAACCCATATTGCTTCCCCCACCCCCTCCCCGGGCAAGGAACAAGCTAAAATATGGCCAAATAATAAAATGTGAGGCCCTTATTGTGCATCTTTAATTGTTTCAAATTTCTGGTGTTTTTTTTTTTTTCTAATTTCAATTTGCTGACAACAACCCCACAGTACATTATTTATGTATAACTTTCGGTTTCACTTACATTTCCCCTGGGAAATCATTGTTCTCTAGCTAAGGATGTTTCTCTTCTCTCTCCTTCCTTTTCCTAGTCAGACTGGGCCCTATTGCAGACAGAATAGTCGACAAGTGACCTATAGGTATATGACAGTCATAGGAGGAAAGAAGGTGAAGGGAGGAGAGGGGAGGTGGGGGGGGGGCGAGGGGATATGGATCAATTTATGTGAATACTGGTCCCATGGTCTGACTGACTTTGACACAGACAGAACCTACTAAATCAGGTAGACAGGCAGCCAAATTATATAATAGATTTCTCTGTGTCAGGTAGATTGGATGACTGGTAGTTTCTATTTTTTTTTGTTTTTGTTTTGTCGTGTCCATCCATGCCCCATCACATAATCACTGTACCGATATTATGAGAGTCCACATCAAGACGTCAGTCCTGATATTATCTTCAATAAGAAAGATTACAATGGACAAAAATGGGCAGAGGAAATAAAAAAAAAACATGAAATGGGATTTTTTTTTTTTTTTAAAGCAGGAGATAGAGATAGAGAGAGGGGAGAAAAAGAAGGTGGAGGGGGGGCGGGGCGGGACAGAAAAACTATTATGGTTGTATTAATGCAGATGATGATAATAAAATAAAACCGGCCAAAGAAAGACGCAACCTTCTCCTTGACTGTAGAATAAACAAGAAAAAGAGCACATATTTATTTCAAAGTTGCAAAAACCTATAAGGTAATTGCTTGTCGCTATCAGACCAGCTGTGCCCGATGTCTGAGTTTTCCACTCCCTTGGTAAAGCATCAACCTTCATTTTCCAGAAAGAACATTAGTATCCATAAGTTGAGGAATGGCTTTATTTGCTTTGTATTCACTTCTGGTCAAATGACATGATTATTAAATGCAAATAATTTACCGGCATTAATTTATATTCAAACTTGTGTGAGTCCAGTTGTTGCTGGCTGTGATGATAGTTAATTTATAAAAAAAAAAAAAAAACTATTATCAAATACCCTATTAAAGATAGGGTGAAATAAGATGCAATAATATGAGATGAGATGAGACAACATAAGGTAGATGAAATAATATAAGATAAATTTTATTTGCCCTCAAAGAAAATTTCTACTCACTGTTAAAGAGACACAGCAAACATGCAAGATACATTTGATTACAGTTGTATGCTCATAGACATATATATATATATATATCACCAGTAGAATTAGAACAAGAAAGACTTAGGTTGATAAGAGTAACGCTGATGGCAGAAATGATCTCTGTAGCGTTTTTCACAAGTTATCTCATGGAACTTCTTTCGGAATATTCCAATCGAATACAACAACTACCTCTGAGAAAACTGTGTTCAAAATGTCTTATTTTTCCTTCAACAATTTGTCACTGCCCGACGGACTGTTCCAAAGTGTTAAACACTTCAGTCGTGCAGCTGAACTTTCAGGGCCAATGTTTGTATCTGTTTTGGGGATCTTTTTCTTCTTCTGCTTTCGTAGCTCTCGCTTGTAACGGTGAGTGTCGCGAGATACAGGCGTCTGTAGGTGGTAAGGCGAGTGGCCTGGTGGGGGGGGGGGGAGGGGACATTCTCTGATTCCCCCCCCCACATCCCATAACTTTTGAGTGTATCTGCCTCAGAGGCGCCCCAACGGCCGTCTAGGCCTAACCCTTCCTCTCGCGAGATACAGGCGTCAGTAGGTGGTGAGGCGAGTGGCCTGGTGGGGGGACATCCTATAATTTCTGAGTGTGTCTGCCTCAGAGGCGCCCCAACATCCGTCTAGACCTAGCCCTTCCCCTCCCGAGATACCGGCGTCCGTAGGTGATGGTGGTAAGGCGAGTGGCCTGGTGGGGGGACATCCTATGATTTCTGAGTGTGTCTGCCTCAGAGGCGCCCCAACATCCGTCCAGGCCTAGCCCCTTCCTCTCCAGCCCGAGTGTCTGATGTTATATGCCTGAAGAGCTGGTTGGTTTGGGGGTAGTCGTGTTGGCATCTGACAGGGCCTAAGCACGATTTAGCCTATTTTGCGCAAACAATGCTGACTACCTTTAAGGAGTAAAAAAAAAAAAAATATATAAAGGACATGTAAAATGAATGTAAAGAAAAGCTACCAAAAACGGGATATGCATAAACATTCGCTTGCCGTGTAATTCACTGCATGTTTACAATTTTATGCTTCAATAATTATAGATTTTAAATTGTGGAATTTAGACATTTCGAGTGATAAGCCCGGAATAGTTTGTGACCTGTCTCATTAAAATGATTCTTCAGAGAGCAAGGCGAGATTTGAACATCAAAGAAATATGCACAAAGTGCAGAAATAAAGACAGGTTATGACGAAATGTTACGTTTTACCTCACCCTTCCATTTTCACTTTTGTTGCTGTTGTTTTCGGTTGTTGTTGTTGTTGTTGTTGCTAATTAGTTTTTCTTTTTCGTGTTTTATATTAATATCTTGTAACAAATGTCAATGGTGCATTGGTATTATATCACTATAGATGCAAGATTTTAGCTATGACAAGACACTGCCTCAAGACAGCCGTGGAGCCAGTGTGGAAATGAATGAGACCAACACATGGTTTTTGTTTAACTGCACCTTTAATTTAATTTGATGTTTGGCAACAGTAGGGAAACCTAGTGCAATGTCACCTTATAGCAACTTTACCTCATAGATACTTTACCTCATAGAAACTTTACCTCATGTTGTTACAGATCTGAGATCGCAGCCACGGGATCAGAGGCGTCAACAAAATCAAGTGGAAGAGCTCCAGAGATCAGCCTTAGAACAAGTCTTGTTACAGCGGCGGCGACAAAGACTTCGCCGACTTCAGCGTCAGCAACTGAATGATCAATTCTCTGTGGCAGGAGATCCGACACCGTTACAGCAGCAATTGCAGCAACAACAGCAGCAGCAACAATTGCAACAGCAACAGCAATTACAACAGCAACAGCAATTACAACAGCAACAGCAATTACAACAACAACAACAACAACAATTACAACAGCAACAACAACAGCTGCAAGTCCAACAACAACAACAACAGTTGCAGCAACAACAAATTCAACAGCAACAACAGCAGCAGCAACAACAACAGTTACATCAGCAAATGTTACAGCAGTCGTTACGAGGTCAGGTTCAACAGCCTCAATATTCCGTGCCGGGTCAAGTAGTCAGAACACAAGCCCAGGCCGGGGTGTTGCAGAACGGACAATTCCAGCCTTCAGTGATGGTCAGTTCGCCGATGACTGTTCAACCAACCCAAGGTCCAGTAGCCGTGAACTCGCCAGCCCAATTTATTTCTCCAGCCAGCGCAGTTGGTCAGCCAGGAATCAGAGGCCAGCAGGTGATACAGCAGGCCACAGCCACTAACGTGGTCGCTGCCCCAGCCATTGTGCCCCAACAGGCGACCGCTGTGGTAGCCACGCCGATGGTCGCTGCACAGCCAACAGCAATGGCCGTACCAGCACAGCCGGTCGTTCTGCAACAGCCGGCCTCCGTCGTCATGGCACCTCAGACAGCCGTAGTCGGGAGTCAGCCGGTGATGACTATGGCCGCACCGACGGGACCCCAGATGCCTGGTCAAGCTGGAATGACCCCTGGTCAAGCTACAGTCACGGGGTTACTGAATAACGGAGGAGTTGCCCAGACGCTCAGTATGCTGGGCTTCAGTATGAATCCTTTCGCTGCCGGAGGAATGGGCGGCGGAATGGGCGGGATGCCAGGCATGAGCGCACTGCCCATGATGGGCGGCATGGGCGCTATGCCAGGGATGAGTGCTATGCCAGGGATGAGTGCTATGCCCGGCATGGGCGCTATGCCAGGGATGAGTGCTATGCCCGGCATGGGCGGCATGGGCGGTATGGGCGGTATGGGCGGAATGTCTTCCATGATGAATCCAAGTGAGTTTGAACAGCAGTTTCACAACGCAGAGATATGAGCTTTGTATATCCCCAGCATGTTTTATTCTTTGTCTCCCATCCGACACCGACTGGAGACATAAACTCCATTTAAATTTATTATGTATATATGCATCGCATTTATCATATACTACTAGTACATATACTGCTTATGTGCTTTATTGTGTCATGTATCTTATCACACCTTATCTTATTTTATGTCTGAGCAGGATATATTATTATATTACACAAGATAAGATGAGATGAACTTTATTCTTTTCTCAAAAAGGAATTTCCATTCATATACTGAAGAGCAATAGTGTACATGCCAGATAGATTCACTTACCAACATATGTAAAATGATCAGATGTAATATCAGAACAAAGCAGACTCGGTAAACATTGCATCAACTTGATAAACTCGCAGCCAGTCAAAATTAGACGTATGTCGATTTTTCACCATAAGGGATGTTTAGTATCATGTGAAAGCTTATTTCATATCCTTCTAAACGGTGAAAAAAAAAAATGAGTTAGCTTCATTCTAGCCAGAGATATTGCAGTTTAATGGGTCAAGGAGGGGAAATTCCGAGAAAATCGAGTTTAAATGAACGGTTGAACGCTTGTGTCTACCTCACAAAAGCTGATTTTAATGAAGAAATATTTATAAATCGAGGGTGAGACCGATATTGTTTTGTTCAGAAATTAATGTACTTTCGATTTCAGCAAAATAATAATAATAATAATAAAAATCGATGTCAGACTCCCCTCACCACATTCAAAGCCCAATTTCTCGATTCTCGATTCTAGCCCAGCGACTTTCGTCTCATTGCGATTGACCGCGACACATATCACTATTGGCAGTAATGAATTTCTGTAATAATAAGTTGATCTTACAAAACAACAGAACCCCATTTTTTTCAGAAATATTTCATTTGATTATAAAGTGGCTACATAGAGTCATTCTGAATTATGTTAAACTTTTATATACGAGACTCCTGGTGTAAAACATCACGTTATCCATGATTTCCTTTTACAAAAATTTAACAGACGAATCTCGGATCGACAAGTTAGGCCTACTTCTTCTCCACACATATCCAGCAGAGATTGTACCACACAAAGCTTGTGCAATCTTTCGTACTCTTTATCCATCTCTCTCTGCCACCTATACGCCTTGCCATGTTGCAGTTGAACAGTAAATGATAAATTTGATACACCTGCCATATTAGCGTACAATGAGAGTTTTTCTTTTCTTTTCTTTTCTTTTCTTTTTAATCATAATTACATTCTCTCTTATTTTGTGCTTCTTCTTTGCTTGACTGAAGTCTAAATTGTTTCCTTTTTTTATGTGAACTCGCCATTGTTAAATACTAGATTTACAGGAATAATTAATGAGGACTGCAACGAACAGAAACGAAGATTTTATTTATTTATTTATTTATTTATTTATTTATTTATTTAGCGTAAAGGCTTACTCATTGTGCTTTGAAGTCATTAACGTTTTAAAAAGGAGCAAAAGATGTTTTAAAAAGACCCACTTCAGAGGATTTCTTGTCAGTTCCATATACCATTTCTTGAACATATCACAGTATGGAAAATATTATTATAATTATTATTTTAGGTTTTCAACGAACTGTTTGTTGGAATTTCGTTATTCTTGATAATGAATCTTTAACATTCTATGGCTAGTATAATATACCACCTATTCTGAAAAAGGGAACACAAGTTTTCGATATATTTAGTAAATGTGAATAAAAATTCTCCATAAACAACATATTTTCTTGTTGTTTGTGTCAATTGAGAGCGAACTAATATTTCCTTAACATATTAGTCTAAATCAAACCAGTGCCAACAGCGACAGTGGCCAGCATAACTAGGTGGCAGAGAGAGACGTGGTCACAAATCTCAAAATGAGATTTTTTTTTTTCAAACAGTCAAGTTCTATAAGGATATCTGATCAATGGAATAATCATGATGAATATAATCTCACTTTTTCGTTTTCTGTAGACCAAACGAAAAAAAAAAAAAACCTTTGCCTTTCTTCTTTCTCATTTCAGTTTCGTAAACAGAATCTGCAAATCTAGTTACTGCTTGACAAATTAATGACTGTCTTATTCAAATTTAAGAACAAAATTTTAAGTATCGGTTTAGGAGGTTTATGAATTTTCTCATTTTCGATTTGAGGCCACAAAGTTGGGATAATTTAGAATTATTGTTTCAATATCTAGCTAGCACAGCAAGCATGTTTGCATCTGTATGCATATAAAATTATATCGTACATTGTAATCTCATATAATATTATCATCATAACATACAATATACAGCATATCGAAATATCATATATCGTACGTTATAATAATATATACATACCATTTGGTATTCTATCATATCATACTATTATCATGTCTTAGACTGTAATATAATTTTGCACTAAAACTCCTTGGACATTACAAGTTCATATCTTGCTATTACTTGAGCAATTAATTTTGTACACAATGTATCTTGCATCCACTCAAGATGAGTCGTAATGTCCCAGGTTTAGAACAGAGTAATCGAGAATTAAAAGACTAGTAATCTCTGAATAAAAGAATATTGGTCTTAGACGGCATATTATGCTCTGTCTGATCATTTTGCAATAATAATACCACTGGCTACAGCAAAGTCAGCTCATTTTTCTTTTCACCATATGGCTGTGTAATGATTAGGGTTTGTATGTCTTGGTAGCACCTGAATATGGTATGCGAAAAAAAAATAAAATAAAAAAAAAAACGACTTACGACTCATTTTGGCTGACTGTGAGATATATTAATTGTATACTCCTATGTAGTACATGTAATAATTAATAATATAGCTCTGTAAACCCTTGTCATGCCTTTGCTCTCACCTGTCCTTGCCTCAGTCTCTACGTAGTTTATTCAAATGAAATGAGTGGAGTGTTCCATGAGGTTTCAAGATTTTGCTCACCTGTTGAAGGTGTGAGCTGATTGTGACCTGATCTTGTACTCATCAGTGTTCGGTGGAGGAATGGGGATGATGGGCATGCCGTACTTCTTCGATATGGAGAGTCCTGATAGCCCAGGTAAGTTCTAATCTATCTATCTATCTATCTATCTATCTATCTATCTATCTATCTATCTATCTATCTATCTATCTATCTATC
>JBCAUA010039842.1:12049-26061 GCA_038406235.1 Peronia verruculata | reverse complement strand
ATATCGCCTATCTTTGTACAGCGCCTAGAGCCTTTTCAGGGATTGGGCGCTTTATAAATGATCTTATTATTATTATAGAGCAGGTGTGATTTGAGGTTATGTCATTCATTAATGAAAGCTAGTCATTCGATAAACAAAAATCCACTTTGTCTTCATCGTTCAAACAAGCTCAATACTAGACACATCTGCGCCAGAGCAGGTGTGATTTGAGGTTATGTCATTTATTTATGAAAGCTAGTCGTGTCGTTACAGCAGACGATGGCATTCTGCCCTTTAGGCATGTGCACCGATAGCTTGAGAGAGACAGACTCCGATAGGCCTAGAGAGACCAAGACCGGAATAAAGATAAGAAAGCCTAGTTCTATATATTATGCATGGTTTAGCAGGAATTCTGCTTCGATGTGATAGGAATCCATTTTTTTTCTCGGTGACCAGTCATTGATATCATCATTTACTGGAATGTCTATATAGAAAAGTCTACATATCCCTTTTGGTTTAGCTGTTACTCTACTTTAATGTGATACGGATACTTTATGTTCGGTTGAACAATCATTTACATCCATCATTTACTACAACATTTTGTCTATCCTATTGGTTGGTGATCGATCAGGTCGAGACACAGTATTGTTAGAGCTAGCTTGAAATTTTGTACTTTATGGGACTGAAGAACAGGGTTGTCATATTCGTCGCTTTGAGCCGATTGGTTTCATTTTGGAAGAAGCCATGCACTTATTCTGAAGGATCTATGGGCTCATTGTTCATCGTCGCCAAGGCTCTTTTTTCTGGCTGCCCTGAGATCCCCACATACAGCCGACTGTACAGAGTCTGAGGATAATAAAAACTTGCCTCCACCCAGCTCCTTGGTGTAATGTTGAAAAATGTCAAAATCAGGCAGTATCAGAGTTTGAGCATATCTCCTGAGGATGATAAATCTTAGACAGTCCATGCCTGGCAAGCATCAGGCAGGATGGAGAGGACAGGGGCATGATAGATCTTTGTATTGAATCGTTTTCTTTCCGTGGCGGTGTGACAGTGGATGTTGCCATCAGTAAAATTTCTTTGGAGAGACTATTCCCTTCCCTCTGTTCATAGTCTGACCTTTTTAGACTTTGCGTGACAAAAAATGATCAGTTCACCTGATTTTGCCAATGTATACTCTTGGTATACTTGTGATGCTTCTGGTCATGCCAAAATGTTACACGGCGATGAGAAAATAACGTTGGTAAGCAGATTTAGTTGATTTAAACGGGGAAATTTTCTTACGTCCCTCTGTTCCTATTTAGGGAAAAAATCGTCATGACAAGTTTGTATTTATGAGAAGCTCCAACACAGTTAGCAGTTTTGCTTGTGCAGTACAAGGAGCGTGTTCATTCATTTTTAAATAAAGCATTTAGGTTTTATATTGCATAAAAAAGGGCAATTTATTGTAAATATAGCAACAAAGGTACGAACATTACGACCAGTAATTAAAGAAACCCATCAATTTATTGACAAACCAAAAATCAAATCTTGGCCTGCTTATAACGGACACTTCAGCTATACCATAGTTCAATGGCGACGATCACTTGGCGCCACTCTGTGGTTAGACAGCATGATCTGAACCCTATTTCTCTCAGCTACATCGTTGACAGTAATTTTGACCGATGATCTACTCTCGCATACGAAATTACGTCGACAGAGCTGGTGTCATGTAGTAAGAATTAAATTAGAAGAATTTGCTGTGCGCCTCTACGGGATAGGGACGAAGAGTGAGGGAAGAATTGAGAAAACCGGCATTGAGGCAAGAAAAGCAATGAGATCAGTTTTTAAAGAAGAATCACCTTTTTTTTTTAACAAAAAACAAACAAACAAAAAGTATCTTGTTCGTGCGATGATGGGAAAGATGGAGAGGCTAGAAACGGGAACGGAGAGAGACAAAGATAAATAGTTTTGTTTCGGTACCAACGGAGACGAAGCAAAAAATAGAAAGGATTTAGAGAGAGAGAAAAAAAAACCGCACAGAAAAAGACCCATCGTTTTAAAGGAGTGAAGGTGAAATAATCCCGCGGGAGGAGAGAGAGAGAGTGCAGTTTTGGTAAGCTTTTCAACCTCCCAACGTGGTGGTTATCTCAGCTGAACAAGAGAGAGAGAGAGAGAGAGAGAGAGATTATAGAGAGAAAGAGAGAGAGAGAGAGAGAGCTTATAGAGAGAAAGAGAGAGAGAGAAAAAAAAATAAATATCGTGAACTATTAAGGAAACGTGCCAAATTAATAGTTAGACGGATGACTGATGAAATGTAAAATGTGTCTTTAACATGCGTCATTAAAGAAACGTTTGAACATCTCGGGCTTCCGGCTCAGAACGCAGTGTAAAGGACCTACTTTAAGGAGCAATCGATGTCTGGTATGTGAAGGTGACAACCAGCTCGTCTTAGCCATTCAATGTAGTTTGTATCAGTTTGTTCGCTCACAGTGAACTGTTGTTACCTCAACGGGAGTAGAATTTCTCTGCATCCCGCGAAATATCTTTTAGGTTTATGCCTCAAGAGGCTGTTGAATATTTTATATAAGGGAAGAATTATCATGAACACATGAAAGATAGGATTCGATTGTAATGGAGACGAAACAGGATGGTTGAAAAGTGATTGTAAATAAAATGAGGACAACTGGTTTGTTATGTCATTTTTTTTTAAAAATAAGACGTAATACATTTCATAAGACGAGCCTTCTCTAGCGCTGGCCAAGCTAAGGCTGCCATTTTTACTGCATGATTCTCAACAGGCTTGTTTTGTTTTTTTTCCTCTTTAGGATACATTTTTTTTCTGCCTCTCCCTCTCCCGTTCTCTTTTTCTCTGTGTTTGTGTGTGTGTGTGTGTGTGTCGGTGTGTGTGTGTGTGTGTGTGAGTCGATGTGTCTGTGGAAAACAACCAAACAAAATATATTCTGGATGTGTCTGATTTCACTCTAGACAGGTTTAAGGCGCCGATTTATTATTTTCTTGCAGGTAATTTCATTATCTAGCAGGTTTCCATTTTCGTCTCCCCAACATCTCATGGGATTCAGCCGTGCTTAGTAATATAGTTGTATCAGGCTTTTTAGCATTCTTGAAACATGCATTGAATCTAATGATTGCAGTCCAACGAAGACAAGTGGTCAGGTTTCTCTACTGTATAACATCTGAACACTATTTCAGTTATCAAGAGCATTAGTTCTATTATGTGAAATTTCAGAATGAGGTACACGTCTTTTTGTTGTTTTTGCCCAGCCACGTAGTCACAGTTCAACGAGTGGGAATGGTGGGGAGCAAGGGCGAGGAGGTCCGAAAGCTTCAGGTCTCTGTATGTTCTATTTGATGCTGCTTTTCCATATTGATGGCAATCTGGGCCTCGGTGAGTTTTCATAACATACGTAATTATAGCTAAGGAAAGAGGCAGAGAGGAAAGGAGGGGAGGAGATTTAAATTGCACAGTCTAATCACTTAGCATGCCCCCATTATCTCCCCAAGGACATTAATGAGCTCAGGTTTAACGGTTCATCTATTCATCTCTTTATGAACGCTGGTTTGTGATGAAATTGCCTTGGGTGCAACACTCCCCTCGGTACATAATTTAACCCTGGAACTGTCAATGTGCCTATCTTTCTGATTGTTCTGTCTCTTCCTGGGCATATAAATTCCAAGCATTACAGTACGAACATACATGTTTAGCACTGCCGAGGCCTAGGCCTAAACTGCTTTTCTTGAACCTGAATAAATTTTAGCAGAAAGATTGGCAGGCCGACTCTTTGTTTTGACACTTTTAGAGTTAAATTCCATTTAACAAAAAATTGTGAGGGTGTGTCAGAAGTTCGTGATCTTTTGTATGTTGTTTACATCATCACATACAACATTTTCAAAATGAATCTTCTCCTTGGTCTCCATCACAAGAGATTTTTAATTTATCTTATTTTTGTCTTTTGCGAACGCACATGTTCTTGTAATCTCTTGAAAGTGTTGAAAGAAATGAAGTAAGTAATGGACAAAGGATAGCGACCTTCTGCCACAGTCTCATATGACACTGTGCTCAACCTGTTGTGTGTGCATGTTTGGGCGCCTTTTAGCGTAATCATTAAGAGTCGAGTATTCAGGTGCATTCCCCCCCCGGGAGCCCAGGGTTTATAAGCAGGTTCTCTGCTCCCACCCGCAGGCAGTGTCAGCCCGTCATCGGTGGGGTATCTCCCATGGAGTGCCATCCTCGACATCCAAGGGGAGACATCTCTTGTCTCTCTTCTTGCTCCTGTCTTTCTGTCCAGCTTTCTTTCCTCTCATCTTCCTGACATGTAAAACGTTTCTTAACATATTTGACACAATATAGCCGCAGTCGTGCTGATATTTCGTTAAACCCCAACACAAACACACAAACAGTTCAAGTGCATGGCATTTACCGCTTATGGTTCTGTGGTGTTATCCTGCGGGTGCTATGACAGTTGTGCAGCAGCGACTCTCTTGGCTAGCCAGATCTTTTCCACTGTTTTGTTTTCACACTCTCTTTTTCAATCTAACCTTCCCGTTGCTCTCTCTGGCCGTGCAAAATCCATTGAGGAAATAATGGAGTGTTTGAAACGCCTAATGAAATCTCTCGTGGCCCATGTCATGTTCGTTAGAATGGAACAGCAGCTGATAAGAGCTTTCAGTGTTCCTGTCCTGAATAAAACAATGGCAACATAACCCAGACATCATTGCCAGCAAACAGCTATCATCATTTGCATATTTTATGCGGATATAACTATTTTTGACGACAAAATGCGATTTTGATGCTTATAGCTCGGGATACTTACTTTCAACCTTCTTCGTCTTTTGTGTTTGTTTTTATTCCCCGATGTCCCCCACCCCCCACCCCGCGCGGGCCCGGGGTTTATAAGTCGGTTCTCTGCTCCCACCTGCAGGCGGTGTAAGCCCGCCTTCGGTGGGGTGTCTCCCATGGAGTGCCATCTTCGTCATTCCAGGGGAGACATCTCTCTCTTTCCTTGCTCCTGTCTTCTGTCCCGCTTTCTTTCCTCTCTTCTTTTTGACGTGTAAACGAAAAAGAGAAGGACAGAAAAGATTAAAAAAAAAAAAAAAACATAGCGAAATTTAACGGTCTGTCAGTGTATTAGCAGTAGTAAAGAGAATCAGATATAGCAGATATAATCAGTAACATAATTATGATCTACAAAATATCGGAGGATTTATTTCCATGTAACGACGTTGCTCCTATACTGGTAAACTTTCTCGGATCCAGCAGCAATCACCAGCACCTTTTGTTTCTGTTTTCATAGGCTTCACCTTTTTTTTTTTTTCTAAACCTTTTCTTCATCTTTATCGCCCGCAGCATGGCGATAACAATAATGGAAAGAGAACAAAGATCCAAATTCATTCATTGTTTTCGTAATTATCATTATAATTGTCGCCAAGAAAATTCAGATCTTAAACGAGCGAGCATATGACAATATAGAGAGAATAACACTAAATAGTATGATTTTTCTAACTTTTCCTTCAACCCTTCTACTGACAGGCGGAAAGTGGATGTTTAATCTCATTTTCAAATTAAAAAAAAAAAAAAAATTGGTGCTTTTTTTTCAGCACGAGAAATCCAGAAGCTCTTGATTGGGAAGAGTGAACATATTTATGACTGAACTGCTTACAACAACAATACTGATAATATAATAATAACAATAATGATAAAAGAAGAAGAAGAAGAGGAAGAAGAAGGAGGAGATTATAATAATAAAAATAATGATTATTATTTTATAAAACAGAGCAAAGAAGGCGTCAGCAAAATGTTGCAGCAAATAATATCCTTTTCAAATATTTTTGAATGCATTCGATTGATGTCGACATAATTTGATTTGGTCTCGTGTTTAATGGAAGCCCCAGATTTATTTCATAACATTCAAAACGTCGTGCTTTGCTCAAACGCCCAAGAGAAATCTTAATAATTTATTGGGACATCAACAAATCTGAAGAGAGATGTGAAATTCACAGAGAAGAAGTGAGCGGCCTGTCAGGAACTCTTGATGGGGATTTGAGAAGAATGGAGGTGCAAGCGACACGCACGCTTTGCCATGGGATGAAAAAGTTGTTTGCACTGGATGTAAACATGTACATAGATCGTCTCTCTTTTTCCTGGAGTCTCCATTTTATATGTTCAATCCAATCTGAACTTTGATAGAGAATAGTTTATCTTTACTTCTGAACAGATCTATAAAAAAACATCTGTATCGTGCGAGCTATTTGGTTTGGAATGAAATTTCACCAAGGGACATTTTGCTGGCTTAAAAAAAAAAATGTCAGAGCAGAGCACAAAAGGCTGCAGTGAGGCCAGCTCAGTGTGTGATGTCATACTCTTCGAAAACACAGTCTGAATGTCGACTTCTCATCCAGAGGCTGAGGGATGTTCTTTGCCCTCGCCTGCTATTCACACTGACTTATTGTTGGATATTTGTACCGTTTTTTTTTTTTTTTTAACCATTTTCAGAACTGAATTATGATGTGGTGAGAGTTTTCTGAGGTAGCTTGTGATGTAGATCCATTGGGGCACGAGAAAACATTTTTTTTTTCCCGTCTTGGGCCCTCTGTTGGCATTGGATTGAGGCAAAAGCGATGATGAATTGAGGAGAAACCTACATCAAATGTACAGCTGATCATTACTGGTTTATTGACATTGTGAGTTCTTCAAATTCTGTATCAAGCTGAGCATATATAGGTCCTCGTTTTCGTTATGAGGAAAACACATACTGTCGACTGTTTTCTTCTTATTTGATTAAAGAAAGCATGATCTAATCTACTAATTCCTCCGAAGCCTCATGCGGGGGACTCCTAGAAATACCTTGATCGAATCTTAGAGTTTAATTAAAAAGAAAACAACAAACAACAACAACAACAACAACAACTGCTGATAACTTTACACATGCGCAGTCACTTTCGCAACGCTCGAATCGTTTCTAAGCGTTCAGGATGCAGTTCACAGTTAGTTGGAGCGATGAGTCTGCTGAAGGGAAGTAACGAAACGCGTTTACAGTTCATTTGATTTAGCAACGCCCCGTGATGGACGTCGGGTAATCTTGGCTGGTCTGAACTGCCCGATTTCACGTCTCTATTGTGACGCGCTGTTGTAATCCGGTGACCTAGCGTGCACCGCTTGTTGACATCGGAACCAGATGACATCAATAAATTGTGCAAAGCTATTTTGGGGGCCAGAAAAGGACGTAAGTGCAATGCAATGGGTTGAAATAGCCTCAGGATTAGTGTGATAGAAAACGCAACAACCTGAAGGTCATGACTGCTTACATAAAGGCACGTTTAACTCATTTACATCCTTTTTTATGGCTCTCTTTACATGACAATGGCATTTTTAGGCTATCACTACTGTGTATGTGTAAATGCTGCGTCTTTCAAATACAGCTGTTCATTTAGCTAGTAATCTGCAGATGGAGCGAATGAGTTTAACATGACCACGATGGATGGATTGTAAGCAGTACTAACTTTGCCAAAGTCTCAAGTGACAAGTCTCAAGGGAACCCAGTCTGTGCTTCAGAATTTCTTCACAACAACCAGTTCTCCCGCCCCTTCGTAATTCAGTTAACGATAAGAAAGCATTCTTCTGTTTTGTAGGTCTCCGGATCCCTTTCTGTGGAATTGCTTTCACTCTGCCAAGACAAGCCAACTGCATCCTTGCAGTGAGTTTTTAACTTTTCATAATCATTGAGTGTTGCTAAAAATGGGGAGAAATGATGCAACTCAAGAACTGCAGACGTATTTCATCAGGAAGTCGAAACACACTGCGTGTCGGTGGAGAAAGCACACTTTTTTTTTTCTTGTAGCTAGAATATTGGCGTTGTCCTCTGTGGAATTCTGGCTCAAGCAGTTAATTTCTAACAGAGAATGACAGTAATACCCGAGCATTAACATGTGAAATATTACGGGAAGTGGTTTGGTGACCTCAGTCACATTTCATGTTGGCCGGGCTTCCTGTTTGCCTGGTCGTTGGAATATTCCTGATCATGCCCATGGAAAATGAAGGTCTCAGACCGTGACCATTTCCCAGGACGATGTTAGATATCAATTATCATAGCCATATGAAAATCTGTGTAAGTTACAGTGAACGATCATCAAATTTCTTCAATAGTTATCTGATTTGGTTTTCATGTCCATCAACTAAGATCAGATTTTCTTTCTCAAAACGGCAACAGCCGCAGCAGCAGCAGCAGCAGCAACAAGAACAACAACAACATAGCAACAGCAGCAGTAACAAAAAGCAGCAAAATGTTGAACTGGTGAATCAGATGTTTAAAACGTGACATAAGAATGTTTTTTTCCTTCAATTTCTATTGTCATTTCAAACTCATCGTCATTGGGTGTCATGAAAACTAAGATAGCACGAGATATGTGAAGACTTTAGAATTCTTCATTAGAAGCAATAGAGGATCCTTTTCCTTTCAGACACTTACACATCAAGGCAGAAAATAATCAGAACAACAACAAAGTCATCGAAAGTTTCATCAGATGGATAGTGATAAAGCTCAAATAATAAATTCACCAAAGGTATCCTCGAGGTAACATATTTGCAACACCACGAAGGTCCAACCCAGAAAAGATTTAGGCAATCAGCGGCTAGGCATAGTGATGATCAACAGATTTCAAATGAATGCTCAGTGTACAAGGAGGAAAGGAATATTCGACAAGGGCTACACAGAACTGGCAGAAAATTACAGAACAAAATTGCTTGTTGCATTGAGATCTCGACTGGATGATGAGCAAATGGTGGAGGTCTGAAGTGAGGAAACATCAGTGAGCGGTTAAAGGTGGACCGACATCGGATTCAGTGGTATAATATATCAAACTGGCGGCGTTAGACAAGAGCTTATCAAAACTGTATACTTAGATCACATAATATACTTATGAAATTGTGAAGAGAAGGAGGAAACTGTACAAAACAGAACATAAATATTTGCCCATGTCTTCCTTATCATAAGGTGTCAGCATCACAGTCTGATGCTGGGAATCAAATTCTAAGGCCATTAATTTCAGTTTGTCTTCGTTCGAGACGCAAGTCTTTCCTGCGATTGTTGTTGTCCCCAGGGATAGTTGAGCCGAGAATTCGCCCTTTTACAGCATCCTTTGGAGAGCTGGGTCTTTGCAGGCATTTCTAAACTGTTTGGCACCCCTGCTTGCCGAAGACTAAAGAAGGAATCTCAGCTCACATCTTTTTCGTCTGAGGCAATGTTTTGGAGAAACCACGGGAGCGCGACCCTATCAAGCCTGCGCGGCCCTTGTCTAGGCAAACAGCGGATGACTTTTTCCCCCTTGCCAAATTGGATGATTCATTCCCAGCTATTTTACTGGTCGACAGGGGACACAACCCTGTACTTGAGAAATAAATTAATAAAAAAGAATCGAATGCTGGAATCTTGAAAAAGTGAATTCACTGGATGGTTGTCTTCTCTTTTAGCACAATAAATTGCCTATTACAGTTGTGTCATCTGATTACGTGAGCTATTTTGGGATGTTTGTTTATTTGTTTTGGAGTGTAACGGCACATCAGCACGATCACGGCTATATTGTGCCAAATACGGTAAGATACGTTATATAATAACAAGAAGAAGAGAGGAAAGAGAGCGGGACAGAAGACAAGAGCAAGATGAGAGAGAAGAGATGTCACCCCTCGAACGCCGATGATAGCATTTCAGGGGAGAAATCCCACCGATAGCATATGAACATATGAGAGCAAGGAACCTACTTATACCCGGAGCCGCTGTTTATTTTGGGATGTATTTCGCTACAAAGAAACATTTTATAATTCTTATCTTTTGAAATAATAAGATACGGGGCTTACCATCGTGAATTGGATTAAAGACAAGTGATGAAAACCACTCGCTTATCTCACCATCCCTTAAGATGATATCATTTGGCAGTAGGCCAATCCAACTGAACGGGATGCTGAATTACACTGATATCTGTGTTAAGGTTTACATTTCGAATAAATGCCATATTGCCGTCTACAAAATGCGATCCTTTTCCAGTAGGCAATTATAAAAAGAAAATCTTTAGTTCACCAAGGGCAATATGAAGTTGGATTTCTAACTAAGATGTAATCTGAAAGAGATGATGGAAGGGTCAGAAGGAGTTCAAATGATAACGCTGTCTACCTGTACAAATGCATCTGTGTTAATTGATCGTTTATGTCATTAGTGTCGTTGACAGCATATACAAATGGTCTATTATTCTTTTCACACACTGCGTTTGAGTCAGTCCTACAGCTCATTCAGTTATCATTGCTCCTCCTGTTTTCTCAAGCTGGATTGAGAGATATGGTTGGTTACATGCTACGTTGTAAATCAATGTGTATGCAGGCAAATATGACGGTAAGGATGGGAAAACGATTACGATAAGGAAATCAACACACATTTAGTGATTTTACAAACTTTGAACATTGGAAGAAAAAGTCAAAACAAAACAAACAGGCTAACAGAGACATGTGATGATTTTGGAAAAGAGATCTGCTGTTGACAACAGGGAAAGATTTTATGGGGTCTAAATTGAGTTTCAACACGGACTCAGGCGTGAAAGCGGCCACTCGATTCATTTGACTTGCGTTGGTCTGTCATCTGTTTCTTTCCATATACAGAGGAAAACAGGGCATTGTGACCCGATAATACACAAGCATATAAATAGATAATGTCTATATAATATACTCTTGCGCATGCGCGAGTACACAGTACACAAACATACACATCATATAGGCTTCCTCGTTCGCTCGCACTTACGCACGCCCACACAACATTCACACTCACACACAGACAAAGTAAATAGACAAAGAGCTTTGTCATTTAAAAAAAAAAAAGAAGAAGAAGAAGAAGAAGAAGAAGAAGAGAGAGAGAGAGAGAGAGAGAGAAAAGTGTTTCCCAGTATAATTGATCATAATCCTGGCAATACTTCATTCCCTTTCGGCTCTTAGTGTCCTTCTTTTCCCGTTTCCTACTGATCTGTCCGCACCCTCATATTATCACCATGGGTGGGGTGACAAGTGTTTGCTGGCTACTGTTTCTATCAGCAGTCAAACATCATTCACCCGGCTATCCCCCAAGGACATGGCTGAGTATGCCGGGGCGAATGCAAAGAATATTTGATTTTCCCCCGACCGTCTTCCCCTCTTTCATTCTTTCTACCTTCGATCACTTGCTCGTGAGCTACAAGTAAAAACGTATGTAATGCGCTGGAGCAGATGTTACGATAACTTTGTGGCAAAGCTTGTGCGAATCTCGGAGCATAATTTTATTGTTTCATATTATAGCCGTGCTTTTTGGGTACTTCCTAGTTATAGACAGAAAACAGACTAGATTCTTTTCAGTATCTTCTTATAACTGAAAACTATTTCGGTAGCGAAAAAAATAAAATAACAAGATGAATGAATGCAGAGCAGCTTTTTTTTTTTTTTTTGTCCTTTTCATATTTTCTTACTCTCTAGAATTGAAGGCGGATTGCGATATTATCATTATTATTATTATTTTGAAAGCTTTGGTCCATCTATGAGACATTGAATTTCTTAAAAAAGAAAACATTTTTTTCATGAAATATACAACTTTAACAGTAGACATCTAGTTCGTTACCTCTTTACGATAAAGCAATTTACAGATCCGGCACTCTTCCTAATATGCTCATGATATATACGTTGCTTAGTCTCTGACACATGCCTCTTCTTCTCTTATTTTTGTCCTCGCTTATCTCCATCTCTTTTTCACTGGTAACGAGAACCAGTGATATTTAAATAAACTCACTTTTCTCCGATCATGCCAGAAAGTCCGTGGCTTGTATTTGATTGCATGTTTCCAAATGTTGCTTTTGAGCGTTGTGTTTGGTTGGTTGATTTTGACGTTTTCATGACAGCAACGCATTGAAAATAATTCGTTTTACCGGTGAATCGCCCATTGTCTGTCTGCTTGGATGTATCTAAGTCCACTTTGTCTCCCTCATACCTTTTCTCTTTTACCGCCTTTTGTTCTCCCTGCTTCTCTGTAATCTGCACTACATTTACCCGGGCTCTATATCCCACACGTCATTAAACAGATCCACTGAAACAAAGAGCAATCATTAAGTTGCTGTTTTTCCTTTTTACCGTTAAGCAGGCTGCACTGGAATTGCTGGAATCAAAATCCTTTCGATCGAATATACATCCCATTAAAGAAACTTAACCCGCTTGGCTATGAGCAATAACATCAAAGACCAGCTTTGTCGAGCTTGCCACTTATCTGAGGCCTCTATCTTCTTTCTCCTTTTCGCCCGTTTCTCCCCTTCCCTGCACTCTCTCCTCTGGTGCTTGCGTTTTTTTCCTGGCCATTTGGCCTGCTCAGATAAAAGAATGAGATGAGTGTATGTCTGAACTGAGAGGTTCCTGTTCCGAGAGCAGGGGCCCTGATAGTCCAGCTGTGATCCCCTTTCCGTTTTGTCTGAGACGAATAACTGTTGATGAGTTATGGAATAACCAGTTATAAACCAATGAAGAAAGTCTGGTATCTTCCTGATGGATAAAGCCTTTTTGTATGCATGAGTTTTCCTTTGCCTTCTAAAGAGATGATAGATAGATATGTGTTTGAGACAGTGTTATCTTTCGTTTGCTGGATGGATAGATATTTTTTTCTGTTTTTGTGCTGGTAAAAACTGCAAATTGTATTTATGCGTGACACAGACATTGCTTTAATGTAGCTGGCCTGATCTACATTGTGTATATACATAGATAGATGTACATTAGATATATTCACAATAGTTCAACAGAACATGCACCATTGTCTTTCACATCTGCGGCTGGGAACGATTTTCAGTGCTCATTTACGGCTTCAGCCCCCACCCCCCCCCCTCCTTCTCTCCCTCGTCCTCTCTTTTCTGACGCCAAATCGTATCCTGTCTTATCACAAAATATAAACTAAGTTTGTTTGAAACACTGGTTTGTGTCTGTCATGACATACAGAATATTAATGCGGATTTTTGTATGAGCTTTCTATTTATAAATTAAGGTGATGATTTTGAATTCTGAGCTGTGCACGCTTCTTGCTTCTTTGACTTATAGCCACCTATGCGTATTAATATATAAATGTCCACTTTACAATGCCCACGTCGCAGTGACTCATCTGTCGTACCTATCCCCAGTGATAATTATTTGGTTGAGTCTGTCAAATACTTAGTTGTCTTAATCACAGTGAAAATTCAGGTAGTGCGTTTGTAGAATATTGTCAAGTCACTGCTCTATGATTGTACACTATTGAGCGCACAAACTAGATTTGCAGAGTTTGAGAGCAAAATATCAGATGGAGACCTGATGACGTTGGCTTGGCCAAAAAAAAAAAAAAAATCAGACTTATAGAGGGTATAATCGAATCGGACAAGCTCAGTCTCTGAGTTAGACCAACCCTCAGCCTTTAATTCCATCAACATCATCAAATAGTGTAACACATATAAATCAGAAAACTTTATCTGCAATCGCCATGGCTGAAATCATTTTGATTTGGATATTCTTGGGTGCGTTTTGAAAAAAAAAACATCAGAGGAAGAACTATTCATGATTCCGCCTTGGTTCAGATATAGGCAAGTATTAATATTAAGAAAGATATCCATAGATTTAGTCATAATTATCATCATCATCTTTCATGTTTTGTTCTTTATGACTTTTTACATTTTTGCTTAATTCCAATATTCGTTCTTATTTCTTTTTTTTTATATATATATAGATCTATATATTTCTAACATAAATTTGATGCATTTTGAGACGGGTTTGTAGCCGTTTGTATTGACAGAGAAAATGAGGATTTAAGAATCCCCCTTAAATTAATATGTAATTATATTCTCT
Organism: Peronia verruculata; assembly: GCA_038406235.1. NCBI lineage: Eukaryota > Metazoa > Mollusca > Gastropoda > Systellommatophora > Onchidiidae > Peronia > Peronia verruculata. The sequence continues at coordinate 12,227 of JBCAUA010039842.1, read as the reverse complement.
TGTTACAAATATCGCTAGTAATAGAATGAAAACCTCAAAGTCAAGAAAGCGAACTCTTTCAGTTTAAGTTTTTAGTTCTGTTTAGGAAGATGCAGTGGCAGAATGTAAAAATAGAGTGGCAGGATTGTTTGTTGGGGGGGGGGGGGGGGGGGGGGGGGGGGGGGGGGGGGGGGGGGGG
>JBCAUA010039842.1:0-12039 GCA_038406235.1 Peronia verruculata | reverse complement strand
CCCCCCCCCCCCCCCCCCCCCCTTTTTTTTTTCTGTCAGGAAAAAAAAAAAAAAAACTACAATAAAATTTCCTGTTGAAGAAGAAGAAAGGACAGAGGATTAGATTTTAGAGGATTAGAATTTAGATTTTGCTGCAGCTTTTGTACAGTTGCCTCTCATTTCCATTGCGAAACACAGCATCAGCATCATTTGTGCATGTCAATGATAACAAACTTTTGACATATTTGGAATGCCAAAAAAGCCTGTTTATTATGTCTGATATTATCAATTTTACGTTCTTTTTTTTTTTCTATTTATTCCAGTGGGACATCGTTCTATATCGACTCCGTTCGTGGCCAGTCCGCAGTTGTGAGGGCAATCCTTCACAGCCTCGCGCTGCAGCTTGTCCTAGTTCTTCATTTCCGGAAGAGAGATCACTCTCATTGTGTCCCTGGAGACACTGACCAGGCGAACAAAGGACAGAGAGGGCATCAGATCGGGAGCTTGGACATCATTCTCTCCTACTGGAATGTACCGGTCACTTCCGCCATCCAACTAGGTCTTCGCTTGCCCCTTGTTTGTCCGGCCCGTCGATCACAGAGTGGTTCAGGAAGGTCGGTCCGAGTAAAGGCGGTGCACAGATGAGGCAGATTGAATCACAAGCAGTGAAAATTGGTTGATTGAGCTAGTCTTATCGCAGAACAAGGAGAGCACAAGCCACAAATCATTGTGGCTTCCAGCATATCCTAAGAATTAAGAAAGGAAAGGGAAGAGAGAAGGCAGATATTAGCGAAGTGTAAATAATAAAGCTTTATTTTCTAGCCATAAGTGTTTGAAGAGCGACTGACGAGTCTTGTTCCATCTTGGTTGAACTGTCTGCTCGGATAGAAAGAACAACTATTTGATATGTTTTAATGGTCAAAATCACTGCAATCGGTTCGCATAAAAACGTCGAAAAATCGCTTGCACCCGACTCTGAGTGAAGCTGGAGACAGAAACACAATGGAAGCGAATTGTTGTTTAGCATAGTGTGATAGAAAATTTATCGTTTCATTACTGAGTTCTATTTTGTTCGACATACATTTAAGACAATGGCCTCTCCCAGCTTCAGAAGCGTTCAGATAAACGCTGGACTAGATCCAACGAATTCAAGCAGCATCAACGACTCAGACAGCACAAATAACAATGGTAGCGCCAATCTTGACAACTTGAGTTCTAACGATCTACCATCGGCCACGGCCTTACATATAGGTGCCATTGTGATGTTGATCGCTCTTCTGTGGGGCTTGTTTGGAAACATTTTAACTTCATTCGTCATTCTTACCAACCGAGATCTGAAAAGCACCACAAATGTTTTCATCGTTAGCCTGTGCATAAACGATATTCTCAACCTGGGCATCAACAACATGATAGTGTTGGTTTCCTACTTCATGATGGAGTGGACCATGGGACTCGCCATCTGTGAGATGGTCATGCACTTTACTGTTCTTTTGATGGGATCCAGTCTCTGGCATACTGGGCTCATCTCGATTCATCGCCTTATTGTGGTATGCTTCAACAATTTTTATAAGAAAATTTCTAAGAAAGCATATACGATCTTTGTACTTTCATTCGCAAGAATAATTCCTCTCTTGTTCATGATCAATCCACACCTTGGCCAGATGTCTCAGTTTCAGCCAAAGCTCATCCGCTGCCTGGCTCGAAAGGAGTTCGGGCTCTATACCATGCTGGTGAGCGTCACGCTTCAAATGCTGCCCTCCATCATTCTCATCGTCTGTTACATTGCCATCTTCGTCAAAGTGTTTCGCTCTTCAAGCGCCATCAGAGCCACCCGTAAACGCGAATGGTTGCGACGGGAGATTCAGGTGACCAAAATGTTTGGCATGGTGTTTCTCCTCATCATTTTGGGTTATCTTCCCTACGGCATCGTTCGCTTTATTGACCGAAAATTGGAGCTGAGTGCTGACTTCTACGTGGGCATTTCTGTTGTCTACGCAGTCGCCAATAGCTGCAACCCCATTATTTATGGAGTTATGGACAGAAAAATACGCCGATACTGCTTCAGAACATTAGGCTTGGAGGAGACCTGCATGAAAAATGAGCAGCAGAAGAAAATCAGCCTGAGGGCCAACGGAGAGACTGATATGGCGACTGAAACAGTTGCAGTCACTACACCAGCTAAAGCCATTGTTCCCTTACATACCACACCCCCGCCTTGTCAGGTTTGACTACGCTCGGGGGAGAACTTTTCCACACACACTAACTCCACAAAAAACTCCCAGAGCCTGAGCCCCTCACACTGTTATGGCGACAGAGGGGACGGCTTGAGTAGTTGTGGTAGCTATACCGATTCCACCCTCCTGATACCCTGTAAAGAAAAGGATACTAGTCCGTTTATGAACACCACAGCGGACATAGCCCACGTTGTTCATACTGATATGGGTAGAAGTGAAGACTGTGACAGGACACTAGCGGCCATTTTAACCCACCATCCACAGAATGAAATATCTTCGAGTATAGCTAATAGATCCAAGGTTGTGCCTGAGACTTCTAAATCAGTGTTGAGGAGATCAGAGGTGGATCTGATCCACGGACATTGTGACTCTAAGACCGACAAACGGGTCATCAAGGCGGATTCACTTTCAGATCTCATCAATGGAAACTTGGTGGGCACTGAATGTTGTTACACAAACAGCTACATGCTATTCGCAGGGTCCACTTCGGCTCCCACACTGACCGAAATCTGTACCTGGGAGAAAAGTTCTTCTGTAATCAAACCTGAAGCCAAGTCGAAGAGCAAGAAACCGCCAAAAATCGTCATCGACAAGCCCTCGGACGACGAGGACGAGGACTTCAATGAGGACTATGACCTGGACGAGTACTATTCGAGACAGGTAGTGCTGAGTGATTGGGAGGAAATTTGTCGAGACCTCCGAGTAACCGAATTGTAAATGCTAGTCTGGAAAGTGAAAAAGACATGAAATGGTGTAGAAACGCAGTTGAATTATTGTTGAAAACATATGAGGAATAGATGAGGAAAAACACATCCTTCTGCTTGTCACTGTTGATCTGTGATGGTCATAATTGTAATATACATTGAAAAAAAAAAGGGGGAACTCTTTCTGTGCGTTATGGTATTCTGATGTACATAATCTGAAAAAATGCGTACTATGTATAGGTGGGCGGTGTTGTTCACCTGGTTTCTGTTATATGACATGGCAGTATTGTATAAAGTATTGTATATGTTTTGTTGTCAGATTTTGACAATAGACAGTATTTTTACTGTCGTCGGATAGTTACAATGAACATGACTGTATATATTGTCAGGTGTTTAGAAATGAACAATCCTTATCTTGTGAAATATTTATGAACTGTCACTGTTGTATAGACTGTCAGATATTTCTAGTGGACAAGTTTCATACGGTCAGATTGTGTTAGTTCCGTCTTTCCTTCCTTAAAGGGGACATCTCTTGGACAACTCATCTGTGCCACTCCTATATACTAGTTATAGCATTACAGAACATCATCATCTCTCGCTCGTTCTCTGTCTCCTCCCGCTTCCGTAATCTGTAATATTACTATATTCCCCACCTTGGAATCTCCGTAATACATCAGACTGCCTTCCCTAGGGCATTGTTTAGTATATAAATGTATGTACACACATTATGATTTTCGTTTTCCATGCGGCAGTGTGCAATATATAACACTCCCTTGTCTGAAACATTTTGTAATATTACAGAAACCTTTCTTTTATGCTAATATAATCACCTCCTACCTCTCACATAATCTATTGCGATATGGAACGCATGGAAAATTTCATTATAAAACCGCTCATCAGCATCGGCAGCTTGTAAGAAAATCACTAATACCCTTGCCCCACTCCAAACCCTCCAGTCTGTTATCATATACCTTAACCTTTGAAATAGGGATAAATAGAGATCAAATCAATTGTCTGGATCTAAAATCTGCTTATCTATTTTTTGTTTTTACATTGACCTGTCATTTAATTTTTATGTGACAAGCTGATCGAGGAAATGACTGATCGTGTTAATGTTTCATCGATGCACAGTTGACTGACCATTTTATAACTGTGTTGTTGACTAACTGATTAACAGTTGATATCAGATCGAACAGTTTTCAGTTGATTAATTTGTAAAATGCTCTCTCAATACTTCGACCACATCCCCTTCATCCAGTTGTGTGCAAGCAGTTATTTAGTGCAAAAATGTTGTATAATATCAGCTTTTGAAAATTCTTAAACTCAGTGCTTTTCAGCTATACTGCCGATCGAATTCCGTAATTTCTTTTAGTCATTTAATTAACTCTACTGAAATTAGAGGGGAAAGAGAAATGGGAAGAGAAAGGGTGAGATAGAAAAGGGGGGGGGGGGGGGGGTGAGCTGATTGATTTCAAATGCTAACTCGAATCGATTGACTGACAAAGTAGGTGAACTTACTATGTAATAAGCAGTAAGCATTATGCAGTAGTTTTGAGGTACTTTTCTTTGCTTTTCCTCTTTCTTTTAAAAATTGTTTGAATGTCTGTTCCATCTCAGATGGGTGATGACTCATTATCCCAACGTAATCCAAGTTCTTTATGTCCACATCTGTTCTCTTTGAGGAAGGCAAGGAAGGAAGAAGGAGGAATCTGTAACGTTACAAAATGATTGACCCGTGGGAGGGAGGGGGAAGGCTCTCTACTGCGGGGTAGGGAAAGGGTGTGGGCGCACTGTAATTTCACTGGACATTGAGACTGCCAGTTGTATCGGAGATAAGTGACATCCGAGTGACAGGTCTCTGCGCACTGATATAATTAAGGAGAACCACGTAACTCGATTTCAGGTTTGAGATTAAAAAACAATCCGCAAATGTTACCTTTTTAACTGAATTACATTAGCATTAAATTTGGATTCTCGCGCACCCTGTACGGCAATTGTCAAGTACAAGTAACAAAGACAACACTTAAATTACATCTTAGGAAAAAGGCAATGAGGGTTTGAGGGGTTTTTTCACGCCCTGACAAATCCTTACTAGATTTTGACATGCTAATGCCATCGTTTTATTCATCCAATTTTCAGTCACTTCGTATGCAATTACAGACACATGTCTCTTACAGTTCAGGGCCCTTCATCACTAGTTCAGCGAAAAGCCTGCGTTTGAGACAACTTGATATCCCGTTATCCAACATTCAGGGATGTGGGAAAGATGGAATCTCTTCTTATGATCTCTGTTGACCTTGGCCATGAAGTGTGTCGAATGTTTTTATCAGTATGCATTCTTCGTTTTTCCTTGTCAACAATAGTTCATATTCGACTAAGCACAAATTTTGAAATCCCCGCCGAAGTGTTTGTACCCCCCTGCTAAAGACAGAACACTCACTGATGTTTGTTACTGCCCCACCACGAGATCTGAGAACAATTGTCACCAGTCCTGTGCATTTTAAAAGTTTTTTTTTTCAGTGATAGGGGACAGTTTGGAGTGTTTGTGCCCTGAATTAAAATTAGATGGGGATTTCTAGCCGTTCGCGCAGTCGGAACGAATCTATTTTGAACGTACTTAATGATGAACTTAAAAAGGTATCATGGCTCTACCTGCAGTCATACGAAGTTCTGAGTCACTCTCTGGAATGTCACTGCGAGATAATGGTAAGCACCTTCATGGTCATGATGACTGGAACTTGTCCCCGGAGAGAAGGACAATGAAGGATATCATAATGAAAGCCTGTCCGCAGGGGATAAGGAGCTGGTATGCGATCATCAAGATTCAACAGAAAGGCTGAATCCCAGCGACAAATCGACTATCGGAAATCCATCTGCTTTCCTCGCGTATGTCAGTGATGTTGGCCGTTGTTGACGCCATTTGCAAGTGGATTGTTCTGGCCTGAGCAAGGGATTTAAGAGTAGATCTACATGAGATCGATATTGAGGTGAGGGGAAAAAGGCTGTGTTAGATCATGTAACTCCGAATGTAATTTACCAAGGTTTGCACATGACTGGGCCAATAGGCTCGCACACTATTGACTTGCCTTTAGGACCAAAACCTATTTCACTCTGCTTAGCCTTTAGCAGCCGAGTGACATATCGGTGACGGTAAACTGTTGAAGTCAAATGTTTAAAAATTAGTCACGAAAACAGTGGTTGCGAGTTGCACTATCATCCCTACGTCACCTGTCATCCCTTCATTGGAGAAAATGGCAATTGATAGGATAATATTATGGCATAAATAAATATGTCCTGTGGGCCGAACACCCTCTCCGAACTTATTATTTATATTATTGGTTTTACCTCTTTCTCGTTGATTCCACGCGTTCATGGTTTAGGTCAGAAAGGTTCCTTGTCATCCCCTGAGTTCGATCTGTCATTCTTCTGATGCTGAATCCGTTTTTCTCTCTTTGCACTTGCTGCTGTGTTGGTAGAACACATTCATCGTCATCTCCGTCATATCATCAGCATTAAAGATAGCCAGTTATGTTATTCACATAGATACGTGTATCTGAAGTTATCACTAGGTGACGATTAATTTAGTACGCCAGTATTACAACAAAAAGAAGAAATAAAGATGCTCAAGATGAACAACACATTGCAAAGCCAAAGTTTCAGTACTTTAGAATGGTCTTCTTCAGGGCAACCACCTATGACATAATATGTATGCAGGGATATATCATGACGGCATTTATAGAGCTGCTGTTTTACCTTCTCCAATGTGACAATGGCGTCACAATGTGACATTCATCTGGTTTGCCGCCAGGGGAGTTAACTGTATGATATATTGCATTTTAGAGTGGCCTTTTCATGCCACCAGCGTTGTATACGTTTATTTTCTCGTGCTGTAGATGCTGTATTAATCATCTTTTGCTCCATGATGTCAGAACTTATGCGTAGTACTCTGCTCTCTGCTCGTTTGTAGAAACGCGCACAACTCAATGAAATGATTACTGTGATGTCTTGATAATTTGTTCAGTTCACTAATGTTTGCATATAATGAAGAAATAATTCTGTGTTTTCTCCTTTTTTCACTTCTCAGGATTGTATTATATTACAAATCATTCTTGTTTGATTTCCTGTATGATTTTGTATGTACTCTCTTTCGAATTCCACCACAGAGTCTGAGTCTGTGTCAGTGTATCAAATGCTATCCATCATAAAAATTATAGTGATTATGTTTGTCGTTGTACCATAATGTAATGTTGTGCTGTTAATCGATTGCTGTTACTATCACCTTCGATACTCCTCATATCTGACTATAACAGTCAATATTGTGTAATTGATTGTGGTCCATCTGTGATGAACAAATTGAAGGCAAAAATAAAAAGGAAAGATAAATAAATAAATATCCTGAGATAGCTCTCATTTTTAGCCGGCAGTTCTGAGATACAGCATCTTTTCCCCCAAATGGTTTACTTCTAAATTTCTAGACTGACGTCGTCTAAAATTCAACAGATACATGTATCCTGTTGGTAGTGTGGCCCTAACTGCTGTACGTTATACAAACAACAACAAAGCAACATGAATCTGTAATGCGTTCGCCTGAATTTGCACCGGACTCCTGCCGAATCTCCTTATGGCCAGACCCTTGGTCATGTGGTAACTTTGAGATCTAATTGTAAACAGTGGTACAAAATACAGAGCATTTTTTTGAAAGATTAAAACGCAGAGAAAGAAGCTCCATTTTCTCTGTACCATTTTCATTATTGTTCTTTCAAATACAGCCGTACAAGAATGATCCACAATATTTCCATTCGTCGTCCATCTCACAAGCGGGTGTATGTAATATTTAGTAAACACAAAGCGACTTTTTTATGACTCCCACAAAGTGGCATATCGACAGCGTTAACTCTCACGAACTGATGTGCAATCACATACGACCGCCTGGGTGAATGTAGCGAGTACTTCTGGAACCCATTTTGATTTCACCCATTTAATGATTCACCTCTTTTGAGGTGAGTGACGAATTGTTTGCCCGTGTATTGTGTTACACAATGCAAACAAACAGTTCGAGTGCCTCCCATTGCACAACAACTGTACTCACAATGTTAAATTAAACAAACGGCGCGTTCACTACCAGCGCCTGACCATTAGGAGTTCAGAACAAGTCCATTTGACAAAATAACCGCCTTATTTAGTTGACTACTTCACATTATAATGCCAGTCATATAAATATCTTACCCCCCATGCTCATTTGCTTTGTGAAGCATAGACTCTTGCGAACTGTGTTTTGTTTCCAAGTAATACATGACCAGGGTGTGCCAATCTGATATCGTCAAAACCAACCAACCAACCAACCAACCAACCAACCAACCAACCAACCAACCAACCAACCAACCAACCAAACAAACAAACAAACAAACAAACAACCAAACAACCAAACAACAAACAAAGAAACAAAAGGCAAACAAGCAAACAAACAAAGCTTTGATGGCAACAGTGTTATACATTACTTTATTTCTTATTACTATCAGCCACAATAGTAGAATACGGTATCTATCTTAATTATCAAAAAATAGTTAGTGAAGTATAAATCCTAGACTAGATTGTTGCAGACATTTTCAACACTGTTTGAAGCATCTTCCAAACCGCTTGATAGAAACAGTTATGGGGCGTAGATCTGAGAATGTTACAGCGACATCAAGATTTGAGACTGGAAGTCTGGAATACATTTTGAGACCCATTCGATCTAAAATTAATGGAACAAAGATGGAATTGTCATCACGATTCCACCTTGTTACTCCATGACGTGCATTTGTATTGCCTTGGTGGGCTATATGAATCAAACACTTAGTGAATAGATCAGAAATATAAATTCTGAAGAATATGAATCACTTCATTTTTGTTATAGAACATAATATATTAGTGTATAGCTTTCTGTTCATTGTGGCTACAAAATATAGGTTTAGTTTCACAACACCACGCCTTAAGGTAGAAAGGCTTACCATATTATATTATTATTCTGTTTCTACCACCTATGCTTCACTGGCATCTAAGGTCACATAATAATGTGAATGTAATGGTGGCATTCCAGAGATAGTCATGATAAATGACCTATGCGTCATGGGATGTTGTTTGTCATGACCACACTAGTCGATACGTTGGTACACATAAATAATTTGAATGCATTTGTGTGTAATGTTAACTGTACCTTAAATGATATTATTTCCTTTTCGTATTTGATCTGTTGATTTACATAATGTATTTCCGTTTGCGTGGTTAATGTGGGTATGAGTCTAAAAGTTCTCACAAAGATGTAAAGGTAGAACGTGCCGATAGTAAATACATTAAAAGATTTTTTTCCAAAAATATATTGGGAAAAAAAAAAACAAACCAACATACTGAGATCAGTCATCTTACCCCATGGAAACACTGGCAGTTTATAATACAAGTAGTAAAATTGATAATCAGTATAAACAAGAAGCAGAACAAGACAGAATGGGGGGGGGGGGGGGGGGTTTCGATCTCAACACAACGATAATAACAACATTATAAGTTCACTTTCAATGATGCTTGGTCCAAGGGCATTTCAATATCAAGGATATTTACCGACATAACCCTTATATTTATGGTGAATAGACCCAGCTGCGCATTGTTTCATTATTACCTAAGAGACTCAAGTGGAGCAGATTTGATGATGGGTAAATTTCGTATCAGACGAGCTGTTGTACATCCTTATTGTGATCTGTTTATATGAACTAATGTGGCTGATAAATATGATATTGCATTTTCATCTTAATCTGTACATGAAATTGTGCCTCATAAATAAATTAATGTTATAATCATTCATTTATCCATCCATTCGTTCATCCATTCTTTGATCCATCCATACATCCAGTCATCCACCCAAACATCCATCCAACCATCCATCTATTCATCTGTTCATCTATCTGTCCATCCACTTATCCATCCATCCATCATCCATGTATCCACTTATCCACCCATGCATCCATGCATCCAATCATCCATCCATCCATCCATCCATCCATCTGCTCTTAATGTCATCTTTCTCCATTGAAAAGAAAACAGTTTACTTTAAGTCTTTTCAATGTAGGCTATCTTCATCAGTCTTCTTCATTGTGTTCGAGCTAAGCTGAATAAATGTTCATTAAAAAAAGAAACACCAGATGTCTTTGGCTTCAGTCGCCGTTGTATTCGTATTTGTAATTGTTGGAATGGATGAGAAGAATAGACTTTGTTTCTCGCTTTATTTGTTTGTCAAAGTGAGAGAAGAAATCTGTGGGCAAGGACGCCAGATATTCCGCCCCTGAAAAATCACAATGTTAAACGTCCATGTTTCAAATACCAGTTTGATTGAGGGATGAGACTGACAAATTGGCAATATTACCACCTGACGCATTCTTCCTGGAAACTTAACTTGTTGTCGTTTTGTTCGTCATGGATTTAAAAAAAATTGTAGTCTCTCAAATCATAAACATTGGCCGTCTTCATCTCACCATTACATTTTCGGTTCAGGAGCTGACCCCTGGTGCCTTCTGGTTTCTTTAAGTGTCTTTGGTCCTATACATATTCTTTGATTCTATTGCACTCAGGCAATAACCGGGGAAAGAGTCATGAAAGGAAGGGGCTCATTGTTATTATTATTATTTTTTCATAGGCAATTAGCAGCATGAAGGAGGCGTATATTAGTATGTAAAAGACATGCCACAATATTTCTAATTCATCCAGCACTTTAAGTCCATGTTATAGGAATATCAGATATGGACAGCTCAAATGTGTGTACGTACGTGTGCGTGTTTGTGTGTGTGAGTCAGTGAAAAAGAGAAAGGGAGAGAGAGATAGAGAAGAAGAGAAAGAGAGAGGATTAAGTGGATCATCAAATAAAATTGTCTGTGATGGCTCGTCAAGACCAGCACTTTATTAGAGACATAAACATTTGCCCAAATGAGAGGTCACCCCGCTGCTTCCCCCCCCCCCCCCCTCTCTTTTTCCTGTAACTCGGCGTTCTGTGAAGACGCTCCATTTGTTTGATGATCAGAGTGACAAGTAGGCAAATGCAACGTAAGTTCGTTGCTGTTAATTTCTGAGATGGTACGAGTCAAACACCGATCTATCATAATATTAATCTTTAAAAAATAAGAGCCTGGCCATACAGTCTCACCTATTTATCCGAGTGTGGCAGTGGATAAAACACACATTGTATGTTACATTCCTCAATATTTTCACTGCTACGGCTTATGTGCTGTTAGTTCTCATGTTTCCTGTGGATTGTAATCATGTTCCATAACCATTCTGAAACACCATCTGTATTGTTGTTACCAAACACTTTCGTGTGCAATATCCACGTCCTATCTTAGAGTATGAACAAATATTTTGACATTCTGCTGCTCATAATTCTAACTCAGAAAAGGTTGAAGCAAAACATTCGCCCATACAAAAGAAAACTGGGCTATTTTCTAAAAATGTTTTCGAATATATTCTTGTTTTTATTTTCAATACGAAGCTATAAGTCTGCAAACATCCTTTCATTTTATTCTTCAGCAACTAAAGCTGTGAGCAACAGGTACATTTCACAGACTGAAAAAAAAAAAAAAACGAATTGTGGGACTGTTCATGCCCGTGGCAAATTTTACAGATGGGTCTACTTTTGTAAGAAAATGAACTAGCGACTTTGAAATTTGTCATAAATTTCCATTATACGGCAACTGGGAGTCGCAAGAATACAATTTCCAACGCTGTTACGTTCTCCATACCCCTTTCAATCTCCTGAGGGTGATAGAGATAATATATGAAATGTACGACCGACCACATGGTTACAGTTTTGGACCTAAGGTTACCACCTAAATCACACTTAAAAGATTCGTCCATTGTTACTGAATTATGCTTTGATCTATTGTACCGACGACATTCCCGAGGTTGTGGTAAAGGCTTTCCACGCAGCATTAGTGCTAGCATTTAAAACGTAAGTAAGAGGGCATGATTACCTTCTCATTTTTTTTTTCTGTTTGTAGCTCATCCATCAGTCCATTCATCCATCTGTCCATCCATCCATCCATCCATCCATCCATCCATCCATTCATTCATCCATCCATCCATCCATCCATCCATCCATCCAT
>JBCAUA010039831.1:0-11992 GCA_038406235.1 Peronia verruculata | reverse complement strand
TGTGTTATTTGTTTTTCTTAAATTATTTTATTAGTTACCGGTCTGACAGTTATATTGTAATTTTATAAAATGAAATGATGATTGATGGTGATAATTGCCCCAATGAAGTTCGGAAATATGGTCAGCAATATCACCTTATTCATGTTTCTCACATTTCTTTTAAATTCTAAAAATTGGTTTCGTTTGTTTGAGTGTATCAAATTACTTGTCGGTTCCAGAGAACCGTCGAGATAACCACCTCCAGGGGGGCTGAAGACGTACACAGATCAAAACCGAAACTTGTCGATAGATACTCCGTTTTTATTTTAGCATTCCTATAAAATGAGTATTCTAATGATGACATTTATTGCCCTGACGAAGTAATAAGTGGGTTCGAAAATTTGGCTAAGTCATTCAGTTTCTGCGATACTGAGCTATATGTATATTATTATGTATATGTATATATATTGTTTTTGTTTTTGTTTTTTAGCTGCCAGTAGACAGTCGTTTTAGGTTTTAAGATAGTTTTATAAAATATTAGTAATAATAGTGAAGACGATGATATCCCCATTCAACAGCATCAAATGCCAATACATGTAATTTGTTTACCTCTTCACAGACACATACCCAAGCACAGAGAACTAGTTATCAACTATAAATTTTAAGATTTGAACGACTGTATCATATCCATCTCTTTATTTTGCCAGATACCGAATTAATATTATTATTGTGTTGAGGATCAGTCACAGTGAACTGTAGGTCCCTGGACTACAACAGAAAAATCGGGAGTTGATTGTGAAGCAGGTGATCTGCTGTCGAACTTTTCATTTAAAAAAAAAAAATCCATCGACCCCCCAAAAAGGGAAATTGGCTTGGCCATTTCAGACCGCGTCCCCGCAGTGCAGCGCCACTGTACTTCCCCCGATATGCCTCAGGTACCCGTTTTACAGATGGGTGGATTGAGGAAAATAGTGTGTTAAGTATCTTTCCTAAGGATACAAAATGCAACCGTTGCGATTCGAACCACCGACCTCTGCTTCCAGAGGCCCCAGCACAAATCACTGAACTAACACGATACACAATTTATCAGTAATTTTGCAGAAATTTTTGAATTTATGTCTGCATTAAAAAACAAACAAACAAAAAACACGTTATTCTAATCAGCAAATTATACGTATGTTAGAATGTTGTGAGGTCAATATTTGAGTGATTTATTTAAGTGCTAAGCTATTTATTGTTGCCTATTTTTCCTCTGATTTTAACCGGTGCTGAGATGATATTCGCTGTCTTTTCAATCTGCAATATCGCAGTCTATAGACAAACGAGCGCAAAATTTTTTCACCATATGAAAGTGTACGAAATCAGATTTTACGTGATGGTAATAGATCATTTTGGTGGGAAGTCGACACATGATTCATTCTGACGGTGTACGAGACAAAGTTAGGGCTACCTCGACTTTAGCCAATATTTAACTTCCTTTCATCAATCAGGATCTTCCAGATTTTATTACCAATATTTGACGGTTTCATATTAATTATTAAATCAGTGTATTGAAATGTTGTAGACCTGCACTGTTCTGAACATGCAAAATAGATTCTATGGCATAATGGGTGAAACATGTAAGACATAATATTCCCATCTTCCACCATCCCCTGTAGCCGTATCTGTCAACAGCATAATGTCCTGGTTTGACCACCAGTAACTGAATATTACTGAGGATCCTCAGTACAGGGTATGTATTTTCTGCGCCATTGGGACCCAACATTTGTTTCGTGTGAAAAGCAATTTATTCACACTTTCTGACTGAATCAAGTTAAAAGGGATATCCAGCTATTAATAGTGAAACGTATTTTCAGATTGATATGGTTTTGACCACTCCCGTCTAATATGCTTCCCAAGAAACAGAACAGCATTGATCTCCTTTGGGTATACCAAGATATGAAAAAGATTGAAAGCCTCTTGGAGTTGTACTCTAGGGAAATACACGCTGCACAAATGCTCTCTGTCATTCAATTTGACTTACGAGAGAGAACTCAACTTGTAACACCTCAACAAAACATCTAACAATTTGTAATAATTATGTTGGCTTAATTTTATCGACATTCTTTTAACTTTTCATTTGGCACGCTTTACCTCTTCAGCATACACACATGAGAACTATAACTTAACTATAATTTATATATGAAGCAATTTAGTCACAATAAGCTTTTTTTTCCCCCCTCGTTGTGAAGATAGTCGTCCTCCATCAGTCTTTCTCGCCCTGTTGTTATACAAAATTAAGCTCCAAACAATAAAACAAAGCGACATTCAAATAGTTTGTAGAGATATCTGCTCTTAGAGCGGATGAAAGGCGTGAGATAAATAAACGAAATAGTTTGTAGGTTATGGACAGTCATCTTTCTAAAAAGCATATAGAACTTCTTAGTCTCATTGAAAGCAATAAAATACTCACAATGATTCATTATGATTCTATATCTTTATAAGAGTGCCGAAAAAAAAAAAAAAAAGAAACATAATTCCAAAATACTCAGCTTTAATATTCTGCATTGAAGCAGTCTTCTAAAAACTGTCTCTGTATCTGTTAGATACATACATGCCTCCTTCCACAGTTTTCTTCGCGCAGTGAAACTGCAGTATTATTATCACTACTAAAAAAAGAAAACAAACGTCAACAATGAATCATTATGATAATGTTTTCTTAGCTACTCGTGGCGAAACTCTATAATAAAAATATTAACAAATATGAAATAACATTAGATGGCTATTATAATATTTTCTTGATTGCAGACACACACACAAGTCCTTCATCATCTATCCACTGTTTCTTGCCTTATCAGGCGGCAGAGCAAAATCTCCCAGGCTTTCCATCGATAACCAATAGCGTTCCTGGTTTGTCCGCCCCGAAATGTAAACAGCTTAGGCCCCGGACGAGAAGGTTCAGTTGGCGCTCTCCCACGGGTTTCCGTTCGATAGAGCTGTGATTTCCTTCAGCCTGCGGACTCCAGAGTGCTCCGGAAAGATTCCACAAGAAAATCACCGCTACAGATATAATCGTTTTCTTCCCAGCTGGCGTGAGCTGTAATTAAAATCCCTAATGTTTCCCGGGGATGGGAAGACGGGAAAAACCAGCACCTTGCTTGGCATTCCTTTCAAGCATCTTTTCAAACTCTGAAGCATAGTGGGGAAAATGGAATGAAAATTCCCTCTGTATAACTGTCTCTCTCTGTCTCTCTCCCTCTCTTTCTTTTCTCTCACTCACTCACTCCTTTTATTTCCTTCCTTTTCTTGTCATGAATAATTGATTTCTGTAACACTCGAAGGCTCTTGATAAAAGAAGAAGGGTTGTATTGAATCTGTGAATCGGGTGAACTCAGATAAAGAATTAATTAGCTGTGATTCCGTAATAATTATTGTGAACAGGGACAGACATATTCAAGGCGGTTCTTACTAGGACGAATTCAAGAGTTCCAAGACCATATACATATGTAATTTTCTTCTATAGCTCTTTTCAATTATAGTCTACAGCACTGGAGAAAAAAAAAAAAAGCAAAAAACAAAAAATATGTAATAACGTTCCTGTCCCTCCTCCCTTCAAATATTCAGTGCTATTTTGTCCCCCCCCCCCCCTCTTTTTTTCCATCCCATTATCAATATCCTAGACAACATCCTTCTCCACTGCAGAACATAAGGATTAATTAACAATAGGTTGATACTTATTGCTGCTCTGCCATATATGATAGCAAATGAGAAAGCACAAGTTAAGCAAAATCTGATAGCTGAGGAAAGATAATAGCCATTCAATTTGTCCGAAATCTCAAAATCATTTTTCCCCTGGATGACACGGCTGTATAGAAAAAGGGGGAGGGGGGGGGGGAAGGGATGAGAGGAACCTGTTTCACCAAAAAGCCATAACTGTTTAAAAATGAAACTTAGTTCAATCTATCAGCATTCAACTCTCGATAATTATGTTAAGAGTTATTACATTGTGTATCATGACCCAGTGAGTTTCTTTCTGACGTGCCATCTAAGGTTAATAAATCATAAACGATGAAAGGTAATTTCTAAGAACAATAGATCTAATAATTTGGCATCTTTCATCTTGAAGAAAGTAATCAAAGAAATGTATATGTTGACCTTTAGTATTCGAAGAGATCGTCTCCTCGACACTTTCAGGGTTAATCATTTCACACAACTTTTTGACGATAGAGACAGCGAAGAGACTCATGGGTCACAGCATGTTTTCATCTTTACCTAACGAAAAAAACATACTCATTTAAAATAGGTCACATGTACCATCCCCCCATTCCCCCCCCCTCCCCCCCCCCTTTCCCCGTCGAGATGTATGAAACCTCGACAGTAATATCACATGGCAATGGAAAGGTATAGAAAGTTTCATAAGAATTTTAACAATTTGATGGAAAACTTGCTCCATTTGTTTGAGAATAAAAAAGAAGAACGAAGTTGCTATATGAAATATCACAAATATGGTGGCCTTGCTAATAAAATAAGTTGAAGAAAGGAGTGCAGTTTGTAAATAATTGTCTCTAGCCAAAGTCCACGCTGGAGTGAATATTTAAAATAATTATGACAATGATGACACAAGCACG
Source organism: Peronia verruculata (assembly GCA_038406235.1). Taxonomy (NCBI): domain Eukaryota; kingdom Metazoa; phylum Mollusca; class Gastropoda; order Systellommatophora; family Onchidiidae; genus Peronia; species Peronia verruculata. Next base: position 7,406 of record JBCAUA010039831.1, on the reverse strand, counting down.
CCAAGTCAAAACGAAAAAAGAAAAGAAGGAAAGAAGAAGATGTTGTTGTTGTGTTGGGGTTTAACGACGAATCAGCACGATTACGGTTATATTGTGTCAAATACGATAAGATACGTTTACACGTCAAGAAGAATGGGGAAGGAGAGCGGGACAGAAGACAGCAGCAAGGAGAGAAAGTGAGAAGAGATGTCTCCCTTGGAATGTCGAGGATGGCGCTAAGAAGAAGAAGAAAAGGAGAGAGGGGGAAAATCACAACAAAATACATTAGAGAATTACTTGTTCAAAATTCGAAAAATAATTTTCTAAACGGTTTATGATGACACAATGGAACTTTTTGGTTATCGTTAATGTCATTTTTAATTTTCTTTTCAAACAACATTAAAACAACCTCTCCTTTACAAAAAACAAATCATTTCATTAACATTTCCTTTTGTGTACAGCATGTAGCAATACCCTATTTACATTTTATAAGCTTTCATTATTGCCCTGACGAAGAGCCAAGAGGGCTTGAAAATTTGGCAGAGATTTGACCATCACAATCAATTCTTGAATTGTTTTGCTAGTTGCTGGTCTGACAGTTCTATTGTATTTTTATAAAAATATTATTGTTACTTTTATTATTATTATTATTTTACAAGGACAGAAATGCAAAACCATAGCTGAGTATTTTAATAAGACATCACTGTTTTTCGAAACTGGCATTACCTAGAGTTGGGATGTCATAACAACAATCTTCATTATGTCTGAGGTTAAAAATGTGAGAAACGGAGAGCTCCCTATCTACAAAATACTATAATTATTCACGGATTTGTGAATGGTACATTCAAACAAAATCAAGGGGAAAAAAAAGGAGGATAAATCCGAATATAGCGATGTTAGTGGGATCTTTGTTTACGTCGACGACTAATTGCTTGTAAATGCAGACAGAAACGTTCTCAGCATAAGGCTAGACAAAATAAGAAAACAGAAAGAAAAAGACAACGGGCGAAGAGGATTAAATGATAGAAGAGCAAAAAGAAAGAAAAAAGAAAGATGAAAGAGACAAAGAAAGAAAGCGGAAAGCAAAAGACAGAAAAAGAAAGACAGAAAAAGGACAAAAAGTTAGAAAGAAAGAAAATTAGAAGGAAGGAAAGAAGGAAGGAAGGAAAAAAGAAAGAAAGAAAGAAAGAAAGAAAGAAGGAGGGAAAGAAGGAGGGAAGAAAGAAAGAAAGAAAGAAAGAAAGAAGAAAGAAAGAAAGAAAGAAAGAAAGAAGGAGGGAAAGAAGGAAGGAAGAAAGAAAGAAAGAAGAAAAAGAGAAAGAAAGAAAGAAAGAAAGAAAGAAAGAAAGAAAGAAAGAAAGAAAGAAAGAAAGAAAGAAATGAGAGAGGAAGGAGAGGGTTTTATGCCGTGTTTTCAGAGGTATCGCCAATGTTTACGGCCCAATATCTAATTTTGTTATCTCGGGCTGGCTTGCATTGACTCTGGATATCGTCACCTATTTTTCCCCTATCATGGCCCTAATCAGTCACAGACTTCTGCTTTAACGTACTTTGACAAATTGCCTTTTGCCTGAACAAAAATCTGCAACGAGATGGAAATCAAAATATAATTTTGGGATCTCTTTTTTTGTAAAAACATCTATCTGTACGAGATTTACAGCAAAACCCATAAAAGGCTTCTAGATTTAAAAACCTGAAATTAGGCCCCCAAACGTGATGCACAAAGGTCTGTGTTCCTTTTTACATAAACCCGAAAAAAAAAAAAAAAAACTTTATTGTTCTGATCTTATTCTAGAGTAATTGAGTAAATTAGCGAACGTGTTTGATACGTTCAATAGAGTGACGTACTATGTTATTGCTCTTCAGCTTCCCCATCGAAGAGCATCAAAACAACCAACACATTTTCCTTGAAACATTCAGTTTGATCACCTGAATGAATCAACATTGATTCGCACACTTGCCATACACAGTCGCAGGGTAAAGTCGCTTTGACTTATATTTAAATATCTCCCACGAAGGCCGTGGGTTGTACTAGTAAAAAATATTTTATTTAGCCTTTCAATCCTATTATAATAGGATTATCTAGGCTTTAGGTGCGTGCCCAGTTTTTGTGGGGAGATTTTTTAGAAGAAATTGGCGAAGAAGAAGATTTAACCTGGATATCCATATTATCTCCGTCTACTTTTCGCCCGATTTTTCAGTGGCAAGGTTCTTTAACGTGTGCAACATATACACAGGACTTGCGAAATGTATTCGCTCTTATAGGAGAAGGTTAGACGTCGGACTTCCGTGCCAGGGAGCCAGGGGACCATTGAGACATTATTTAAAAGGAAAAAAAAAAAAAAAACGCAGGTTCTAATCTTCTAATTTTTCCCATGCCCCGAGTAGCGTTCCACTTTCGAACCCAAGACATAAGTTATTGTTGTTGTTGTCGTTGTTGTTGTGTGTGTGTTTTCCTAGCTAAGACCAGACGCCTAACTTTCCAGCCACGGCTATCTGCGATCCAGTGCTATTTTTCAGAGAACGAAGTAAGCAGTGGGTTACCTTTTACTTTTTAATATAACGGAATGCTATGTTTAAAAAGGTGAAGAAATATGCTATAAAAAAAAAAAAACTATGTATGGTCTTTTGTCAAAGTAAGACTAGGTGGCATATCAGGGCTTGATACTGCGCCAGGACTGCTCCTCCATAGAGCGGCCAGCCTCCACAGAGCGGCTCCCTTTCACAGAACCAACCCCTGCTGCAGCACTCGTTACATTGATCATCTAGGGGCGATAAGCCTGGGGGCATGGCGTGCGGGAACATTTGAGACAGTGTCACCTGGTAATATTTCCCTTTCGCTCTCAATCAATGTCGGCCGCCAGAGAGCGCAAGATGACAAGTAAGGAGTTCGATGTGAAATGAAAAGCTAAAATGATTCCAGCTGGTTTCGATTCCAGGAAATCAGTCACATGGAAGGAAACATTGGAGAAGAGCAGTAATAGTATATTGAACAACACACCATATAACTGACAAATAACAAATGAAAATTATCGAAAAAAAATATATATACCCCCCCCCTCCCTTCTCCTCCTTTTCCTCCTCCTCCCCCCCCCCCCCCTCAACCACACACCTTTCCAAGTATGAAATGATAAAAACTTATTTAGTCAAAATGTAAATTATTGATTTCTCGTACCAGGAACTTTAAATTTTTATGACAATCCTTCTTTACTAAACGTCTTTTATAACCTTCTATATCGGAAAAGTTATTATGCGTCAAAAATAATGAGCTTTCAAATGAAACTCTCACTGTTTTCTTCTCTTTTCTTTTATCTTCTCTGCTTTCCTTTCATTCTTTCTTTTTTTTTCTACCCTTCTTTCTTTTTTCTTTCTTTGTTTTTCTTTCTTTTTCTCTTTCTCTCTCTTTTTCAGCTGCGAATCAAAAGGAAATAAGTTATCGGTGATAATGTAACATAAGGTACATTTTTGTCATTTCAAAGTCATACTATCTTTACACTATATTCCATGTATAGACAAAAGCCAAAGGAATTTTTCAGAACTGTTGGGGCTTCAAGTAAGGAGTGGAATCCTAAGCCGCCATCGACACCATACATGTTGAATGTTAAATTGAAGGGTTGCAGTGCAAAACGTGACAAATGCCCCCCCCCCCCTTTTTTTTTTAAAATTTTGAGTTATACCCTTCAGTACTGGGAATGGTGATAGTACTATATGAGAAGGACTTTCCTTTTCACCAGACGTTCCTTATCCTTCCCGAAAGTCTTCAGAAACTTCTAGTTCTTCATGATAAATTACTAACTGCTGGAGAACAAAGTGCCATTTTTCTCTAAACGGCGATTTTGGATGTGTCGCGTTTAGCCCTGCAACCTTTCAATTGTTTTCAAGAGCAGAAATAAGATAATGCAAATTCTGAAAAAAATGTGCTCGAGATTGCTTATGCTATTATTGAAATTGTGATCTCATGCATTCTGGTTATAGTACATACAGTTTGTGTAACAAAATGTTTTCATTTGATCTCTGCATCATTTACAAAGTTGACCGTTTACTAAGCAGCTGCTAGAATCTTGATAGAGCAACAGCGCAGATAGATCATTGCCCGAACCACCACCAATAATAGATGTTTGATCTGCTAGAAACGCCGAGCACAACGCGATAACAACTCTCGGCAAGCTATGTCCATGAATACGATCCATGTTAGCCTTTGGTATCGAGTTCTCAGCATATCAGTTCCAATTTGTAAAGAGTTTTCGATGTCTCCAGTTTGTGGGAATTGAATCTCCTTTGCATCCATTCAAACAATACAATTGTCTAAGAAAGACCGGGACCCACTTCCGTTCATTTCAAATAGGAACGACAGAGGAGAGGCATAATGAGGCAAAGTGTCCTATACAAAAACTGCCTGAATACAGATATATAAGAATTACAGAAGCAGAACCCTTTGGGAAATGCTTGATAAGGGCAAAATGAATCTCTTTTCCTCAATTCCTAATTCAAAATCAATAGACCTGCGTTATAGAATAGACAATTCGAAAGTGCATGTAAAATTAGCGGAGACGTCACTATTCAAGCATGAAATTCTCCACATCCCAATATTGTTTGTGCTTTTAATGATTATGCCTGCAAACAAGCAAGCAATTATGGCCCAGACAATCCTCGTCATAGGATTAATACGCTATAATACAAGTTGAAATTAATGGTATAAAACATCAAAGCAAAGAAAATATGAAATGAGAAAATGTGTCTGTCTTTGGCTACTGTGTTTAGGAACATTTTTTTTTTTTTAATTGTGTTTTCTGGTATTTGGAGCTCTGCAAATGTGTGTGGAAAAAATGCATATTCGTTTTTTTTTTTTTTTTTTAAACAATGTTTTTAATTATCACATTAGAAAATCAGACAATGGAAAGGCATTTTGAGCTGCAGTTTTTATTTAAGTATAACGATAATAATAACAATAACAAAATAAACCAACCATAGTAACAGCATGTTACGCCTTTCAACACAGAATGGTCTAATAGATAGGTTTTTTTCTTGTGAAATGAATAAACTGAGTGTTTTGCATTGAGATGCTGGAGAGAATTTCGAAATCTAATAGCAGAAACAATGGCGATTTGGCAAACGTGCAATTTATATTTAACTCCTTGCATGCAGTGTTTCTGTAGGCTGCCACAATCATATGCCAAATGTGCACCTCCTCACCTCCCTTCTTGCTCTCCCTTGTTCTCACCCTTTCTCTCTCTCTCTCTCGCTCGCTCTCTCTCTCTCTCTCTCTCACTCTCTCTCTCTCTCTCTCTCTTTCTTTCTCCCGCTTTTTTTTTAAACCGTTCATTCCCTTGTCCCTGTCCATCAATATTTTTTCTTTTTCCCAATTATTTTCTTGAACTTTTTCTGTGTCCGTGTTTTTTCTCCTTGCCAATCTTATTGTCACTTTGTCTCCTTGATTGTTTCATTATCATTTTCTTTTCCTTTTCTTTAACCCTTGGATCACGTCTCTGTCTTCACATTATTCATTATTGTCCTTTGTCCGTCTTTAATTTGGCCTTTGGCTCCACTTTCCGATCATTTCGGGGGTAGCTTAGGCCAAGCAAAGCCCACCTTGGCTTCACAACACCAAAGCTATACGATTTCATAAATTGTTTATGCTAATTTCTTCTCTAAGAGCTTTGACCACCTGAAGCCCCATCATCATATTAGTGATTCATTCATATCTCAAGGCTGTAAAGGAAACGGACATTACTGCCACGCGCGCCCTAAAAATATGATCACATTACGACACTTCAGAGGGTCAGGACTGCGCTTAGTTACCTTCGGAAAGTCCGACCTCTGCTCTGTCGAGCGAGTAATTCTCCTTGACAAGACAGATTATCCGCGCTATGCAAATAGTGTTGGTTTAACGCCCAAGCCTCTCCACTAACTTGTCAGCTTTGAAGACATCTTTCTCGCCTGTCCTGCCGCTTCTTAACCTTTGACCCCGTGTCTTGGCGAACCATCTGATGGTCTCCACCCTCGGTTTCCGCCCTATTCCAGCCGGAACAACCACCCACTACAAAACACAAACGGCATCAGCTGTTGGAGGAGGGACAGGCCAGTAGAGGATGACCCGAATATGGTGAAATAGCCATGGCGAAAACAGAAGCAGCCTCCGACTCAGCCTCATCCACAGATCCCTTGGTGCACCACTCATTCCGTCCACTGCACTCATGAACACGGTGGATCCCTTGAAAAAACAGTTCCCTTCAGGCAAGTCCTGAGACCAGGACAATAAAAATAAGAAGAAAATCTCTTCCCCCACCCCCCCACCCTCCCTTTCATTTTTGTTTTCTTCATTTTAATGACAAGGAGAAAATACCTTGTCCGGAGAAGACATTGTGATAAAGAAGAATGGAGAAGTGGACCCGCCCAGATTAAAGAAGGACACTGGTGACAGAAAAGAAAAAAAAAAAAAAAAACGACAAAAGGAAAAGAGAAGGGTAATAGTCTGAGGGAAGAAGAACTGGGGGGAGGGCGGGGGGGGGGAGGGGAGAGACAAGACTCGTTACACCCTCTAAAATAGAGCGACTCTTGAAACACTCATCCTCGCGGTCGGGTGTCTTTGATTCGCGCGGGCACGTGGTGAGTGGGGACAGAGTGAAGTGCTGGCTATGAAGAGTGGGTGAAACGAGTGAAAAGCGAGTCGCCTTGCGCCGGGCCCAGCACGTGCGCCCCATTGTACGGTCTTGCGCACACCCCAAGTTTTCATGGACAATTACTCACCCACAGGCCTCAGAGTCTTGACAAATTTCCAGCAAGCAAAGCTCTTATCTGCATGCCTGCCCCGGCCGCCTGTCTCCATCTACCAGACACATTGCTATAATATTTAACGACGATGTGCAATTTGCCGGCATCCATTTGGGGTCATTACTGCCACGGACAAAACACAGCGGAGAAAAAAAAATCACTAACCTATTTGAGAAAATGGTCAAAGGAAAGCCGTGGACCCTAATTACAGGAACCATTTTCTACCAAGCTTTTAGAATAGATGGAACCAGTGCTGTCTTAATGCAATAGCCTTATCAACTGTTCATTTCCTTATAATCAAGACTATGATTGCAAATCAGCATACTGCAAACATATAATTAATGCTTTAGCAAGAGATGCTTTACCGTTGCAGTACGGCTTTGATTTCATTGATGCAATTGTTTCTTCCATGAATTCTTTAAAAAACGGTTGATTTGATGTGCAGCTACGAAGAATGGCTTGTCAAATGTGACATAAACAAGAAATAATGGCCCATGGACCCCCTTTGTTGTATGGTATCCAGGTGCCACTCTGGGACTTTTCTCAAAACTGTGCATGATATGCAAATCAGACTGGCTGCAAATATCTATCTATCTATCTATCTATCTATCTATCTATCTATCTATCTATCTATCTATCTATCTATCTATCTATCT
>JBCAUA010039820.1:0-11992 GCA_038406235.1 Peronia verruculata | reverse complement strand
AATGCGGACATCACAAGGAGCTTTCAGTATGGGAGGAGTAAAGGCTGCACATGATTGTGTATTCGACATACAGCTTGTACAGAAGTTGGTAATTTGCCTACCGTACTTTATTTTGCAGGTGAAGGGAATTTAGATAGATAGAAAGAGAGAGAGAGAACAACAGCATGGTCCAGCTAAAACTGCGCCAATATTCAGACTGCGAATTAAAAATAAATTTGAAAAAGTTTTGGCTCCCAAATTTGGCCCCCAAAATTTATTTGGAGATTTTTTTGGGGGCCCTTTCGCATCTCCAATTGGCTCTTTGACTGAAATTTATCTGGCAACCCTGAGTTAAAGACAGTTGTGGCTCGAAGACGCAGCCAGTTAAGGCAATTGTTATTTTGCTGTGGCTGATGTGCACAGTGCTGTCATGCAAAGACCGATCTAGCTGCTTGTCAGAGGGTGTATTGATAAATACATGTAAATACCGTTGTATACTGAAACCCCCGAAACTTGTAAGATAACTCTAAGGTCGACAGTCATCATCAATCTCGATGGACTGTCAAAGAATTTAGTTCACAGGTGTGACATGAGATGAGGTGGTTGTTCATGCAGATACAAATTTACTTGTTTGTCATATCAGCATTACATTTTTATTGTTGTTGCTTTTTTTTTTTTTTTGTATTTTTGCCAGATATGAATGATGTATTGTTTGTGTGTGGAAGGCAACAATGGAAACTTTTCCTACCATTTCTGTCACTGGTTTTTATACCTTGGGCTATTTTCTCCATGAGGTGGCTTGCTTTATTTAAATATTATATTACACTTTATTGTACCTTGATGTTTGCTTTTGCGAATTTTGTTTATTCTTACATTTATGCTTCTACTTTGTTTTTAAAACCCCCAAATCCAGATATGATTAATTGTATTTTTTTTTAAAGAAATTTCTTTCAGCTTACTGTAAAGCATGATGTCGTCTCAGCCCTAATGTAACGTGGGCAGTTTAGTAACTGCTAATCTTTTAAGTTTCTGTGCCATTTATGACATTTTCTTTTTGTTGTGGGCTTTTTTTTTTTTTGTATTGGTAACCCTATAGCGACTCAGAGATATTACATGTGCATATTGTGAGTCATTTGGCTTTAAGCTTTGTATTGACAGCCCTCAGGCAACTCAGAGATATTTATTTGTATTATGAGTCAGTCAAGCTTCTGTCCTGACAAGCCAATAAAATGTCATGGTTGGTTGAAGTTGATCTGAGATGACAGAGCACATGCAACAGGCATAAGCCGTGGTTATTCCTTAGCCCTTGTAGATTTATTTCTTTTCAAATTTTTGTTTTGTATTAAACCCTTTTTTTTTTTTTTTTGTATATGTCTTTGAATATTATGTGAATGTAAGACATTGTGGAAATGATATGAAAAACATTGTATATTTAACCATTTATTGTATTAAATCTTGTTTTTTTGTTTTTGTTTTGTTTTGTTTTTCTTGTAAATGATTATTGGACCAGTGTTAACTGACTGGTTTACAACTGGATGTAAATAAAGTGAGTGGTGCAATTATAATATGAAGAGTTGATGAGTCATTCAGTGTGACAATGGAAAGATACGAAAGATCTGTCAGTGTGCACGAGTTATGATATGTCTTGCGACCAGGGCAAATGAGTCGGAAGTTGTGTCGGGCTATGAAATGAAGATATTATATATAGCTGATTTGGGTCATTTTTAACTACTTTCCAACTAAGATACATGTTTTTTGTTTTGTTTTGTTTTGTTTTTACAAAACGACAATTTAACCTTTGTAATCTGGAAAAAGAAATATTTTGATCATGAACCCACCCGCCACTTCCGACTCATTTGCCCTGGGCGCAAGACAATATAAATATGCACAGCATGGCTTGCCCTATGTAGGTGGCAGATGAATGGATTATGTGAATGAAAGGTTCATAATCATTACATTCCCACAAGACGACAGTGAAGACTGTGAAGATATATGATCTGATGTTTTATGGGTTTTTCAGAAACATACTCCACTCCTTTATAGCTCTACAAGATTGCAATTCACAGGTGGCTGAACGGTATATGATAACTAAGCTCATTTTGTATAAAAATGTAGATTACATCCAATATAATGGTAATAAATGCTGTATCTACTCCAGATTAATGTACATTTTAACATCTGTATTTATGCTACAACTATGAATACATACAAACATACGTATACAGAGAGGCACATGTGGAAGCATGACACACCTGAAATCGAAATCTTAGCGTGTTGCGTATTTACACAAAAAGACACATATAAAATTTTCAAGACAATCAGTTCACTTCTGCATTATCTTGACTACTCATTATGTCAATTCATAAACCATAAAAAGGTTTTTGTCTGTCAGTTTGGACTTCATTTAAAAGAGACTTTTTGCCCTGTGCTTTGATCTAGCGTACTCTGAATTTAAGAAATGTTAAACATCTCACATTATGAAGTCAAAAGCCTTATATTATGCCATTAAGTGGAGGGGGGCCGTCCTGATGTGATTTTTTTTTTTTCATTATTATTCAAGATAGGTTATTTTAACCTTTTCCTTCGAATTCAGCATGTGCAAGTTGGAGAAAAACAGTGAAAAAAAAAAGACTTTTTCTTAAGGTTGCCATGGCAATGCCGCTATCTTGGAGTTTAGCGTCCCTAGATTGATGGACTTTAAAGTCTATCTAGTCCGCCGGATTTCAGCTAAACTTGATAGAACTTGATGAACATACTGTTTGACATCATGTCTAAAATGTTAGATATTTTCAGCCCCTCCAATGCAACAGAAAATTTTCTAGGAATTTTTTAAAATGCCATGTAGCGAAAATTCAAATTTCTCAATTTTTTTAACACTGAAAACCGATTTTTTTCTAAAAATTACCGATCGAATTTAATGCGCATGCATACATTTCTTTGTGTTTTATGGTGAAAATGGTGTATACCAAATTTGGTTTGAATCGGTTTTGAAACAAAAAAATGGATAGCGAAATACTGTTTAAGAAAAAACAAAAAACGAGTTTTGAGAAAAACATGTTTAATTTTTTTTTTGCAGAGAAAAATTGACATGAAGAGTTTTGTGTTCGGCTTTCGGCCTCGGAACAGCTTTTTTTTTTTTTTGACATACTACCTCTCTCTATGTGTCTCTTGTTGTCGTTGTTTGTTTGTTTGTTTGGCTTTATGGGCGTATCTTTTCTCGAATTTTGCGCCCTATTCTCCAGCATTATAAGCGCTCCTATAGAGGCACTTTCGGGTTTTGAGGGCCTTTTTTTTAGCGCAAACCAAGAGCGTTTTGACCTTTACTATGACATACAGTCGACAACTGAGTTATTCGTAGCAGAAAGAAAGCAAAATTGCGCTATTTATAAGACGGGAAAATTCATTTTAGAATGCTTACACTAATAATTTGCATGATCAGCAGTTTTTCTCGCCTCATAGTGGTCATCTAGTGTCCATCCCTGGCACTAAACTCGTGGTATTGCTAGAAGTCATAGTCAAGTATTTTATGCACACTTTGCCTATTACGGCCTCATGTAGCAGCCAGGTGGAGCCAAATCGTCCTTGTTCAGTAGGCTAGGCCTACCGTTGAATGACCATGGGTCAAATAGGTTAGAATGGACTTATCGATTTTTATAAATACCATTTTTGTACTCACAAAAGGAAAAGCCCGATCTTTTAAGAGACAACAAAAGCGCAAAATCGCATTTTTTTTTTTAAATCCGTATTTCAGGACGCGCCCTCCTCCCCACCCCCCACCCCCTCTTAATTTGTTAAGAATTGTAAAATCCAAGAGATGCAATGATTCTGAATTTACTGTCAATAAATAGAACTTTACTATGACATGTGGTCGGATTCTGTTAAAGAAAGTCAAACATTCTACAAGAGGGTATTCAGGCAGAGATTTTCATCCCATCAAATTATTTTACAAGATGATTTTAAAAATGAAGAGCAAGAATCACATCATCTTTGACAATCAAGATAGACAGATGGTGGAATAACGATCAAACCTGACTTGGTGTAAAATACATTTACACAATAAACATCTTTTTCAAAATACTTGGATCTGTTGGTTAACATTACTGATCGTTTTCCGACATTTTTTTTTTTTTTTTGCAAATTCCACTCTCTCAGATTGTAGGTCCTGGAATACATACATGGAAAGAAGAACAAATGTCACAGTGAACAGAAATACTATAATACTTGTGCCTTTTCATTTTTCTTATTTGGAGGGGGGAGGGTGTTCAGATCACGTGAGCACAGAGACAGTTTTTAGGAAGAATAATTGATATATATGTCCTTCAGCTTTGCATATTGGATGTGGCACCAGTCATTACGTATTTCAGTTGGGACAGCAATATGCGATATCGACTTTTGTTTTGTTTACATGTATAAAACGCCATGGTAAGATTAACGCTATCCATGCCAAGCCATTAGTACACATCTAACGACTGTTCATGGTATCTGTAAACTTCAGGTAGAAAAACAGAGTAAGGGAATATTTTAATAGTTTACCTCAAAAGATACAAATATGGAGGTCCCTGAAACAAATATTTTCATAACTTGGTGCACTTTAACGAATTTCAAAAACGTTTAATATTGCACTTGGCATGCAAAGTTTTAATATCCGTAATACCATACTGATAATGTAAAATTACATTGCACATACAAAGAAGTTGTCTGTTCTTAATACGGTGGACCTCTTTGAAATTTACGTACACTAGAGGTTGAAACCCAGCAAGGCGTGACGGGCTACGTTCTCAAACTGACATCAACAGTGACTCAGGGGAAAAGAAGGTGGACAACAAGACAAAGATAAATATGTTGTTTGTTATTTCTCCAGCAGTCCCATACATCACCGGGAGGAGAGCGATCAGGGGAGGCCAATGATAGTTGAATGTGCTAACAGGGAAGAAACTTAAACTGTAGAAGTTCACACGTCACCGAAATCAGTGATAGAGTAAAAATAAAACTAAAAATGATAAATGCAACCGATTTCTACGTTGTGCCTTCACTTTCTTGTTTTTCTGTTTCCATTTTCAATCTTCTGTTTTTTCGTGTTTGCTTTCGGTGACCTCATTTACCTTCCTTTGTGGGGTGGGAGTGGCACTGGAAGAAATGGACTCCATAATGGAGGGATCTTTTGAAACGGAACGGAGCTCAGTATGATTACAAGTAATAATTACATTGTCCAAGAGCACAAATTGCTTTTGCTTGTATCTATATAATAAGAGCTTTCAGGAGGCGTGGCACTTGTCTTATGGTCCAATAAAGTCGGAATCGGCAGGCATTTCAAATTCAAATAAAAATACAGACGTGGGCAACTGATACCCAACTGTATTATAGGCTACTCTTTGTTTTGATTGAATTTACACAGTTGTTTTAATCTATCTTTTTAATGCCGAACTATCATTAATTTTGTCCCCCATCACTTCCGTGCGGGACACATGACGCGTTCAAAACACGTTTTCTTTGAGTAATATTCAGTTCAGAGAACCAAAATATCAACATCAAGGTGCGCATGCTGGCCAAAACATTTAAGTGGCAGGACTATGTATTTTTAAAAAACCTCCCACGGAGGCCGTGGGGTACCCAGCTAGTAACAAATAAAATGTTTCGGAATCGTTTCTGTGTCGATGGATATTGAGGTTATTTCGTGAAAGATGTCATTTGGACACACACATGTCAATCAGTAATGGTTTCTGGCATCCTCCTCACTGATGATATGCTGGCTGATTTTTTTTTTTTTTTTCATCCGAACTAAATAAAGCCAGTTTGGTCTGTTTAATTTCGTTTCTTCGATTCGTAATTTACTGATATTATATGACTTTGATAAATAGTTTTGTTGGGTGAATCAAAATCTTGTTACCTATTTTGGACTCTACAGCAATTTCCTTGAAAGACACAGGCAAAATTTTCTGAGATGCATTTTCAAACAGGTTTGAGACCAGATTTAATCATTCTAGCAAACTTTTGCTTGATTTAGCTGTTTCTGCCATAGAGCGCTAGAATGCAAGAGAACTATTTGATTACGTGAATGTGAGAATAAATATCTGAGCATGTGAAGTGTATTATGAATGCGAAAGAATGAACATAAAGGAGGACCTTAAAACCAAATCATAATTTACTTCGTATCTTTATAATTAACTTTCAGCCATATTATCCTGGTTTTCTGTACTTGAAGATGGGCAATTTATGATGAAACTGAACGATATTTTTTATGACGTAATAGAAACACCGATTAAAAGAATTAATGTTAAACCTATACTGGACTGTTAATTTTTTGTGTTAATTATGTTATTTTAAGTACAGATTATATAGTTAAGATGACATTTAAAAATATAATAATCTATATCATCAGCATTTTGAGGCATTAACTTTACTGTGTGATACGACATCCAACATTCAGGTAATCAAAATCACTAGAATAAAAAACATGTAGCAGCTATTGCTATTACTGATTACTGATAACGCCAACACGTGAGTGCATCAGAAAAAAAAGGTAATTAAAAAAACAATCACAGATAGTTACTAGTCAGGGGGTATAATGAGCCTCTCTGGATCATTGGACTGACCACCTGCTGTTTCCCTATCAGTTCAGAGACACAGCTTGCATTCCACATGGCTGCATGATAACATAAATTCAAACATTGTATGTTTAATGACTCAACCATCTCTTGTTTTCTTGGACCTGATTATTTGGATGTCATTCGCTCTTTCTTGTCATCGTCTCAGAGATCGCCACTCATGACATGACTCAGATCATCTCTCCGAACATTTCTCAGGTCATACATCAGGTCATCTCTCAGGCCATCATTTTGGTCATTATTCTGATCATCTCTCAGGTCACCTTTCAGATCATCCTTCAGGTCGTATATCAGGTCATCTTTCGAGTCATCTCTAGGGTCATCCTCAGGTCATCTCTAGGGTCATCCTTCTGATGATCTCTCAGGTCATCTCTCAGGTCATCTTTCGAGTCATCACTCAGGCCATCGCTTAGGTCATCTCTAGGGTCATCCTTCTGGACATATCTCAGATAATCTTTCAGGGCATCTCTTAGGTCCTTTCTCATGTCATCTCTCAGGTCATCCTCCATGTCATATACCAAGTTCCAAGTCATCTTTCGGGCCATCACTCAGGTCTCTAGGGTCATCCTTCTGGTCATCTCTCAGGTCATCCTTCGTGTCATATATCAGGTCATCTTTCAAGTCATCTTTCGGGTCATCACTCAGGCCATCGATTAGTTCATCTCTAGGGTCATCCTTCTGGTCATCTCTCAGATCATCTTTCAAGGCATCTCTCAGGTCCTTTCACAGGCCATCTCTCAGGTCATGTTGCAGGTCATCTGTAACGTCATCATTCAGATCATATAGCAGATCATCTCTTAGGTCATCCATCTTCCAGGTCATTTCTCATGCCATCTCTCAAGACACTACACAACAATCTTTTGATCATTTCTGAAGTCACGAAGAAGCCTCGATATAACTGAAGCAGAGGAAAATCAATTATGGAATGATAAATTTTTAAATACACGTACATCTAATTCAGAAATTCACTCGGATTTAAAATCACCAACAGTGTCTATTTTATTTTATTTTACAACCTGAAAAAAAATTCCACAAAAGGGACGGCCCTTGGCGTGATTAGGACAATAATATTATATTCTAAAGAATAATTACGTATCAGGAAGAATAGCATTGGTAGCAAGAGTGAATGTGTTACGTGTGTTAAATCACGAGCAATGAGTTTCTCAGTAAGTAAAACCAGCGATTCTCAAAGTCTCTACTCTCTTTGAGAACATTATTATGTCAGTTTTGAATACTGGATTCTTTAATTTCATTGATAATTACAGTCCATAGGCAACTGATTTATTTAAACACACATGTAAATTTCAGTGGATGTTTTTCATGGAGGTTCAAATAATATGCCTTTTAAATCTGGCCGTTAACCTGTCACATCAGTTCGATTTTGGCAGAGCTTTCCAATGTTGCTAAATATTGTTTATTTAATATTGCTCTCACGTATGTAGTTTTGCCACATGCTACCTATAAAACAGACAGTGATATTATATTGTTGTCACATTTATCACTTGGCAGAGCTTGTTCCATCTTAGCACAAACAAAAAAAAGTGATGCTACATTATTGTCACATTTATCACTTGGCAGAGCTTGTTCCATGTTGTTGAGATAGTGATATTTTATTGCTGTCACACATAAACCATTTGACAGGCTAGGATTCCTGATAAATTCATCCAGTCAGGAGTGGAGAACAGATATTCACTACTGAAGGTCACTTACGATGGCTCCCTCTCTGAATTTTGATCTTCCAGAAAGTCTGATTATCATCAATAAAGCAAAGAATGTTACAGTAGCCAACATAACTATAAGAGAACTGCACATGACAAGCCAATCACACTTATTCCGCCCACCCACCCCACCTCCCCCCGCCCCTCGTTATTTTCCTCCCCTCCCCCGATCCCCCGTCCCCTCCGTTTCCACTTCTCTTACGACTGCCACTACGTTCCTGCTCCTTGCTCGCACGTTTTATTGAGAATTCTTTCCTACCCAAGTTTAACCTCTTCTCCTTATAAAATCCTGACTCTCTGATCACAAGAAAAAGTTAAATAAAAGATGGTAAACAGAAACATTATTTGTGATGTTACATGGGTTTTACGATGTTACATGAGTGTAACGTTCACGTGACTGAATAGACTTTGAGTTGTCTTTATAGGGAATGAGTTTTCATCTTGATTTGACCTTCCTAATAGAAAAGCCTAACTAACGTCAATAACATGCCTTAAAAAGATGTAATTTTTAATATTACATTGATTACAAGTACGTTTGTATGTATATCTGAATAAACACAAACTGCTGGTTTTAAACAGAGCTGAATGTAAACCATTGACTTGGCGGCGTACAGAGCGACCTGTGGAATTTTCATATTGTGGTTCAAAGTCTTGGTTTGCTTGGTTCCAGTTGATAGTCTGTCAGAAAGGGAAACAGCAACAACAACAATAACAACAGCAACAACAACATCATTACCAATAATAAGCCAAATCGCAGAAACTTTGAAAAAAGAAAGAACCTCAATACGCCTTGCAACAAAAACCCAACAGTAATGGTAATATTTAGATAGGCAGCCTTGTCGTGTTTTCAGAACTTGCATCATTTCATTCTCTAACGGCACATTGCTTATTGTATATTACAGGAAAGATCGGAAAATTTGAGCGTGCCAAATTACATGAGACATACAGAAACATTAGGCGTAAAGAGGTCTTTTTAGTCTTTACCATGTCAAGCCTGGCTTATTAAAGGGAAAATTTAAAAAAAAAAGGGGGGGGGGGGGAATCCTGAATTTCAGTAAAAAGTTATATCTCAGATGGCAATAGTTCTCCCCACCTCTATTCTATTTTCTTTTCTTTTCATCAGCAAATAAGACGAACAATGAAGGAAAACAATAAGATATAGCTCACCTTTAAAAGACAAGAAGTTGTGTCAGCATGGTAGGCCTACAACGTTACGTTCTATAGATGTCTTTCAGCCTCCCTGTGGTGGTTATCTCCACCCATGGTACAGGTACCTGAAACGCATAACAAGATGAGTATTACGTGAATGTTTTGATGTTTGACTATATTGACACCCACACCGATCTGTTTATTGAATACAAGAATGCGATGTTGAATACAAGAATGCGATGCAAAATGAAGAAATTAGTAAACAAAGACGGGAAAACAATTTATATACTTGGAAAAATGTACTGAACAGTAATAGATAATATTATACAGACGAACAAGCTTCGAGGTGCACATTGTGTACAAGGCTAAGAGTGAGACATTGTGTAGTGGAAGTCAAAGAAACAATTCTGGTAGAACAGCCGTAGTGAGAGCAGTAATACAAAGAGGCGGTGCTTACATAGACAAAACAGGTGCACTCGTTACAGCCCCTCTGTCTCTCGCTTTTACCAGCGTTGCTGCTTTAGGCAAATTTTCTAGGTATTTATTTCCCTGAGGAACTCGATCCCTCAGTTGCAAAGCGAACTTTTTGACGCACTCTGTGGAAACCAGGCAAACCGTGTGAGTGCAATCAATTCGTACTTATGTAGACATTAAAGCTTGCAGCGTTATTCTACCTTACTGCATAAGTAAACAAATCTTATATTGAAATGAAATAGAACACCAAATGAATAAAAACAAGAACAACGACAACAATTCTGCAAAGGAATTTCTCTGGATAGCAATTTCACAGGACATGGGACAGGACTATAGGATTAAGCATGACGCTCTGACTATTGTGGAATTGTTTCCCTTTACACTCTCTCTACCATCTTTGTCATGCTCAGCCATAGCATCCGAGATAACCAGTGAATAACCACCCCCAGAGGAGGTTGAAAGGCGTTAAAAAAAAGAACCACTCAGCCATACAACAAAGTTTTTAGAAGAGTTAACACAGTTTCCATTAGCCTTTGTATTATTCATAGAGTAGCGAAAGAAATAAATCGAAATTTATATTCATAGGCTACCTGAGGCCTACTGCCTAATAATATGTATTGTTTGGTTGAGCGTTCAGCCTTTGTAGAGTAGGTCTACCTGACAGTAAGAGCTACAGATCTGGCTCGGCTTGTCATGGATGTTATGAAGGGCTATCGAGACAGTCATGATGAATCCCCAAAGTGATTGTCTCACTGGTGGGAAAGAACCACTATTAATAAGTAACAGTTCGCAAATTCACTACGGGATTTTTTTTTAAAAAATGTTTAATTTGAAAAGTATTTTGTAACAGTGGTCAGTGTTTGGTTCAGTGGAAAACCCTTCACATAGAATACTCTATCGCAAATAGCATTTGACATCATGTATATGGTACAGTAGTAAACGTCTAAATGTAACCTAATTTGTATCTACTTACAAGTGTAAGTAATTATTATTGAGGTTTGAGACTGGTTATATCTCTTTGTTTGCTTCCTTCTCTATTTAAAATCTATTTCCCCTGCTGAAAATATGAAAGATCCTGTGATAAATTCATAAAAGATTCAGACACTGATAAATAAATATAAGCCAATGCAAGGACTTGGTACTTATGGAGTTTCGATGGGAATGTATTTATTATTATTATAAGACATCGGCCAAGACAGTTTTCCAACGGTTCAAAGCCATCATACACCAATTGATGGTATGAAACATTAAAGCAAATTCATCGTTAAATTGTATTTAGTCATAGGATAAAAAATGATCTCCTAGAGTGTTTCGACCATAATAAATGAAAAATGACAAAAAATAACAAATGCAATAATGCAATAAGATTAGTAAGTAAATAAACAAATGGATAAATAATAAATGAATAAATATGTCTTTCATAAAAATGTCTAATGATAAGAGGCGAGGAGTACAGATTGATGGACACTTGGCATTGTTGGTCCGTGGGTCTAGTTGGTCTCTTTCGTTTATCATGTTTATCTAGACTGGCAAAATATTAATAGGCACACGTCAGGAAATTAAACCTGCAAATGTTTCCAGAATGGAGATGTCAGTGGGTGTCGCACAAAATCTACACCAATGCACATTAATTACCACAAATTTTGGGCCTTTCGCCTCATTCTCTTCCCAGAGGTCACGAAAAAAAAAAATGAGGCCAAATGTTTCGAAAGTGAAATCTGAACTGCTTTGCGTGTGTGTGATTTGGAAGGGAGGGGGAAGGGGGGGGGGGTGGTAAGCATAAATTGCCCCTCATTGTTAACAATGAATAGTTGTTTCTAAGTAATCCTATTAACTGGAAGGTCAGTATCTTGTTTCGCTGAATTTTTTTGTTGCTTGTAATGTGAGAGAGACTATTGTTATTGAAAGGGAGATAACCAAAAGATTGGAATCATTATCACAGATAAAACTAAATCGTGAGTTGTCTATCATTGCATGGGTTCTCGCAGCATTCGGTGTTCTATTATTTAATCATTCTACCATTATTTGCAGTGCCAGATTTTTGTTTTTCTTTGAATGAGTAGTTTG
>JBCAUA010039809.1:0-11992 GCA_038406235.1 Peronia verruculata | reverse complement strand
TGTTGAATGTGACACCACCCGGTGAAAATTTTCATGATAGATTTCAATAGTCCTTATCTGGCAATAGGTCATATGCAGGGATGTCAAACAGTTTTTGCCATAAAAGTCCAAAAATTTTGTAACTCCTAAATGATATTTTATAACGGCAGTCAGCCACTGTCCGCTTATGTAAGAGATTCTAGGATGTTCATTCAAGGAAACGTTTGCCTTGTTTTGGGAGAAATTTGTATGTTTTTACAGGAACCTAGGAAGGGGATTATTAGATTACAGATCCAGTGGAAATTCCAAGCACTTTAAAAATCATACAGGCAGTACCGCCATCGTAATCACTCTAGATCTTGAAATGCTGCCCTCATACATTAGCCTCTCTTAGTCCGTATGCATAATATTTGTTGTCGTCGGAACCCTGATGTACTGACTTCCCATCAACACCTATGGTGTTGCATTTTATCAGTTGTGAGGTGCTAAGTGCTGCCAACTTCAATCTCAATATTTAAATAGCTGCCGAATAGCAAATCCACTCTCTTGGCTGGAGCACGCACGAATTTCTGTTCCACTACCATTGTTCTAGACTTGTATCGCATCAGAAATAATTATAAAACCGCGATTGCCTTGGGGTCTCAGCAATGTCCGTAGCTGATAACCCTAAAAAAGAAGTTGGTGACAACCAAAAAAATTGGAATCCCAGCTAATCATAGGTCAGAAGTTTGACATATGGGCTATGCAAATATGGTAGATAACATGATATTGCCTTGCAAATGAATAACTGCTGAGCCTCTCATATATTGTGTTCATGGCTTGTAATGACATGATCGTGAGCAATTTCATTCATTCCAAAATTTGTCCTTTCCCATGCAGCAAGAAAAGTTTGAATTTGCATGTTATAAATATGTTCATCCATGATTGATTGTCCTAAAATGGATCAATAATTAGCATTTGTACATATCATTTTTTATTGATTAAAAGTTCAGATTATAGTATTAAAAAAAAAAAAAAGATAGAATGACAGTGTGTATGTGTCCTATTTTCTTACCATAGTCTTGCCACTAAACATTTTCAGCAAAATTAATCAGTGTTGAAATCATTAACAGTGTTTAAAAATATGCTGTGAAACTTACATAATCTCCTTTTATGTATATTTACAACTCTTTCTATGTACTCCATGACTGTATTTTCAGTATTGCTAATATGTTAGCATTACATATTCACATTACATTTAGCTTTTCAAGCTCACATTACATTGCAAATCCATTTCTAAATTCCTTGACTGTTTTCACAAGGCCTGTCTTAATTCCAAATCTGCTGTATTCTTATCATATTTTATACAACTATTGTTTGTGTGCACATGATTGTTTCTAAGCAATAAAAAAGATCTTCCTTTATGTACTACAACCAGCTTGAGTGTGAGTTTTTAACCCTAGAAGAGTCAAGGGACCAATTTAGTCTTCATCATCGTATGTCTGGTGCCGGCAGTCTAGGAAAGCACCAAAAAGTTGCACTAGTGGGTACTGAGCTAAAGACTGAAATACGTATGGTCAATCTGAGGTCACATATTGAAAACTGTGTTTTTAGTATTAAATTTAAAACCAAGATTTAGATTTTTATCTCCAATATAAAGGGTTTTTTTTCAGAATTTTGTCTTTCAAAGCTGTTTTGTGGCATGACTACATCCAATGAATTCCAAAACAAGAGCATAATCAAAGACTTCAAATCAGTCTGCTAGATCTAACAGTGTTTTGCCATATAGAAATGTATCCTTATGCATTTTTTCTGAGAACAACTTTTAAATCTAATTCAGGGCAAAGGGAGAGAGAAAACTAAAGTAATATTCTTTAGGCATGGGCTATTACTAGTATTACTCAGTTCTCTCTGAAATTCAATGAAATTTGTTTTTGAAACTTCAAGCCAGTTTTACTCTAAATGAACTTTCTGATCTAGCCATCTTTAAATATTCACAGAAAAAAAAAGAGAGAGATTTTAAAACTTTAAACAGCTACAAAATCACCAAAACCTTTAATTTCAGAGACAAGAACTCAAAAAGTAAATTTTCCAACAATTATACCCTTTTCCCAGGCTGCCACACAATTATCAGACTCTGTGCTCAAATTCCCATCAATTGGCAAGACTGCAGGAATATAGTACTTGTTTTATTTCATCTAGAACTGCTGACTGTCAGTATCATTATTCAAACAAGTAGTAAAGTAATTATAGAGACCCTGTCAATCCAGCAGTTTCCTGTGACATTTTCAGAGTTAGTTTCTCCAAGTCCCAAATTAACAGAGTCAATATCTTGTGCTAGTCATTGCACTAATACACTCACATTTACTCACCTCGTATTTCACTTCTCTCCTTCCAATTCATGTTTTCATTTCTCCATTTATGCAAACAAACACTCCCATTTCCTACGTTCACTCCAGCATTAATTACGTATACACATGTACTGACTCAAGTAAAGAAAAAATAGGGAGAGGTGCCGTTTTCCTACAATGTTTGTCAGGGGAAAGCATCAAATGAATACCACATGGAATTCAGTCACACTCAATGACAGATTCATTTCCACCAAATGCTATTTTAAGAAATATTCAACGATGTTAAAAATCTCAGGATAACTACTGCCTGATATTTTTCATGTCTGCAGAGAGAATCAAAGCCGTTTGTATTCTCTGCTAGTTACCATTGTATTACTAAACATGTATAAGCTTTTCTGCAACATCATGCTTCTTGGCCATCGTATGTGGAATAAGCCTGATTTTATTTGTTATCACTGCAATGAGAAATTGAGCATATTTTTCAAAAGTTGCCCCACTTCAGTGTTAGCATTTTGTACAGGATTTAGATTCAACACCTACACCTTCATTAAAAAGCCCCATAATATTTTCAGCCATTAAAAATCATGTATTGTTTGTAAAACAAGAGGCTAAAAAAGACGACAATCCAGACATCAGACCTAAATCTAGATCTGGCAAGTGTTGTTTGTGATGACAGAGTATGGAAAATCATATTCATCGTATAAGGACCAATACGAAGATGAAAGTATTTGCACATGATTGTGACTGGTGTATGTATGTAAGTATGTTAAGCTCCATGATGATGTAACTGAGCATTTCCAAGCAAACTGTTGCCCAAAATTCCAGGCTGAACAAATCCTACAGTGCGCAGCTTACTGGTCACTGTTGAGATGCAACAAAAAAGAAAAAAAAAGATCAAAGACAAAACATAAATAAATGTAACAAAAACAAATACAAATGAGACACAACACAATGAAATCAGGCGCTCATCAAACTGAGATCACCAGAGTAATCAGGTGTTTTTCAACATTGAATGAATTTTTAACATTTTTTTTTCTTCACAGAACCCTTCTATATATCAATGTAAAAACGTATTTCAGAGTTAAATTTGCTGAAATAGCTTGAGAAAAAGCCCAAAAATTGTAATTTAGTGGCATGGCCCAATAAGGATAAAGAAAGATTAACAAAAGTGATCCGCCATTTTCTCACTAAATTCAGCTGCAGCAGCAGATCATCCCCATCATCTTTAATTGCCAATATCTCGACTTCTGCTAAATGTGGAACAAATATGTTTTCACATACAGAAAGGGAAATGAATAAACTTCACAATGGTACCAATAACTCCATATGCTCAAAATTTGACGAGAACCTGATTTCATCATATTGCATCATATTGCGTCTCAAATATTTTTTTTTTTTTAAAAAAAAGGGAAAAAAAAAGAGCTTGGTCTTCTTCTGTAGACAGATAAAAAATGAAAAAGTTGAGAAAACTGCAATCAGCTTTGCATGGATGGAGGGCATGTTTATTTACATTAACTTTTGTTTTGTCTTTTTTTTTAACAGGATGTCGTGAGCAATTCTAGCTCTATACTTCATATATGATCCACACTTTTAAATTTCACACGGCTAAGAAGATACATCAATTTCATTGATAGTCCAAGGAGTAGTTACATGTATTGTAACACATACACAGTACTCATACACAAAGGATGCTCATTTCCACTGTGACAGACAGACAACAACATAACAACCAACAAATGTGAAATCTCAAAGGGCTAAAAAACGCAAACAACGAATAGGAACAAATAACATCATATACATTGTCATGCTTGATAAACACTGTGTTCATAAGAAGGTTTCAATGATGCCTTCAGTTCCAGGGGAGAGAAACTGGAGTGAAAATCTTATGAGCTCCAGGTCAGCTTTCACTACCAACCAATGAACTACTGTCAGTCATTGCATACTGCATTGCTATGACTTAACTTGCCACTGATTAGGGTGTACTACTTAAATTTAAAATGTTCATTTAGACCTCTTAGTCTTGTCGGGAGGCCAGTGATTATAAGGTGAAATATCTCAATGAACAATGTTTCACTTTGGTGACATTTCTAGAAAGGTCAAGTCTTATCACATCAACTGCCGGCGTCAAGATTCAAGGGCCTATCTGAAACATACACTTTGTCAAGTCAAGGCAATGATATCTATTTTGGGAACAAATAATCATCATGCCGACAATGTCCTTTCCACTTCTTTACAGCATCCTTTGTGAAAATATTTTTCTTTCAATCAGACAAAAACAGGAGAAACGATGATATTTTGAAGACCTGACGCTAACAAATAAATAGTCACCTTATAAAGAAATGACTATGATTATTTTGTCAATTTAGTCTGTTATCGATGAATCTCTATTCAATGGCAAAAACATTAAGTCCTTAATTTCTCTCCAAACACTAATGATTCATGCAGGTCATAAACACTCTGTTGAACTTATGACTCTCAGGACCACTGTGGGTTTCAGTACACATCTGGAAATGCCTATATACATGTAGTTGTATAATATGTAAGAGAGTTTAGATTTAGATTTAACATTCACAAACCATCTCACTTCTCTCAGTGCTTAGAAGCTCAATTCTAAAATGCACTGACACAATTTGTAAACTTATCCTGTTATAAATGTTCCATTTGAAACTGCTGTGATTAAAAAGGGTTACTGTGTTTTGAGGGGAGATATGCCCTCTCTAGTAATAAGTAAGCTCAAGAAAGTGAAAGGCTATTGTCACAATCGCTGAAACACAAATTGATACCTCACTTGATGGGTCAAGTCTAGAACACATACTCTAGTCTGTTTTGATCCTCAAATAAAAAAAAAAAAAGAAGAAGAAGAAGAAATGTTGAAATGAATAATGCACAAATTAAAAGCATAATAGTTTCAGTTCAACAAACTGCTGATGTAAAACACAGGCCCCAAAATTTCACTAAAAAAAACAAAAACAAAACAAAGAATTGAAAGCACAAGTTAAAAACATTATTGATACCAATAAACATTACAGTAAAATGCACTAATACAAATTTCTTGCACATGAAATGACAAAGGTGGAAAACAAGCATCTCTATTACTTGAAATGCATCATGGTTCCTCGTAAACAGAGGAAACCAAAACAAATACAATACTATATAAAATTCGATCAATGCAAATGATGCACGACAAAGAAGACAAACCCAGAAGCCAAAACATAAGTATTATAAAGGATAAGAATGATTAAAACAAAGTCAAGTCTTATGCAGTTTTATCAAGCATTGATACCATTAGGTTGCCTATAACTTTTAAGTTTCAAAACTTATTTTTTTCCTTGACAATTCTTCAAAGCTTCCTTTCAAGCACAACTGAATGATGCCAACCACATTTCCTCTGTGCTTTATTTTGGTTTAGAGGTCATGAACAGCTGGAAGATGTTCCAGAGATATCACTGGTTGCTGTGGTGACAAAGACTGTCCTTTCACCACAGGGTGTAAACAGAAATGTTTTCAAATAACAGAAACTTTTATACAGTATCATCAATACATGTTAATATCATTCAGGTGCTAGATGACACTTCAAAACACATAAAAGTTATAATTTCTTTTCGGGGGAAGGGAAGAATGTTTATGGTCATGATGCCATATCCCAAAAAGACTTCAGAGGACAGCACAATAACAGTAGTACCTGCCCTGTGAACATAACTTTATATTGATTTTTCTATTTGTATAGTGGTCTCCACCTAAGAACCCTCTGCCTAAAAGCCTGGTCCGCCTAAGAACCCGCCTCTGTTGTGAAATGGAATTTTTCCTCTATAATTTACCCCTCCAAGAGCCCACTCCTTAAATAAAAAAATCCACTTTAGAGCCCGGTCTCAGGTCAAGTCAAGCGAGTACTTATGGTGTAATTTCACATTATACAGTCCACTTGAGAGGACCGCATAGTGATAGATGTGCAGTAAAATAGGGGCAGGAGTGGGGGAAATTATCTGTGCAATTTTCTGTAGGATAGCATAGTAATATCATGTTTTCAACAATGACACTGCTATGTGAGAACTCACTCGACGTTTAAACCTTGGACAGTATTGATATAATTATATGCTATAAAAGATAAAGAATTGCCAGATCTAATTATAACACGCACAGGGAAGAAGGCTGTACTTAAAAGCACAGATAAATCTCTAACGGTAATTATCAATTAATCATAGCAGTGAAGACAATCTGTGTTCAGGCAAGTTGCGTAATTTTTCAAACCATTTTAGAACCCGTCCGCCTAAGAGCCCACTTTTTTTGTCACACGACAACCGAGTCCTTAGGTGGAGACCACTGTAAAATGAAAGAAACACAATGTCACAATTCAGAAGGTGAGTGAAGAAAAAATGTCAATAGCCTTACTAATACAACCAAAACTTTCAGCAGTGAATTTTCTTCAAAATACTAATTGCACAGATTATAATTAAAAAAAAAATAACTGCCTTGTATGTGATGTAAAGATTTCTGAGCACTGAAATGGTCTACACTAGAACAATAAAATAGCATATGAATTAACAATTCTTCTATATGTATACAAATAGGAAAAAGGCTAGAAAAAATGTGGCCTCCTCAGAAAGGTTACTCAAAAGTATTGATGGCCACCTTAAAAAAAAGTAAACAACAGACTAACATAATGAGCCTGCCATCATACATAAGACTGAAAGAATTGAGGTTGTCTCTCCTGATCTTGAGTTGACAAATATTACTCCACATACTCTGATTTGACGGTAATCAACAAAGAGGGAACTTCAACAGAGGTTGAGAGAGAAAATTTCCTTACCCTCTTAGTTCCACAAATCTTATGATGCCACAATAAAAGAACTGACTTTGTCTTGTTGCCCTTTCTCTTATGCTGCAAAGCCTCAGGGGAAATGAAGCTATCTTTCTTGAGCCATGTGTGAGGCCTTCCAGTTGATGTCCTGTCACTATTTGGTGCCATTTACTATTGCTACTCCTGAAGCCTGACTCTTTCATACAGGAGGCTTTGGCTACTGGCTATTCAGGTAGCATTCACATAAACTAAGGTATTAAAAATTTGAGGTGCCTATGGAGTTAAATATGTACGTAAACATTTATGTGTTTTGGAGAAGTACTGCTAAAAAACAGTGCTGACAGTGCTGAGCAAACTCAGACATATAATACATTAGACTAAATACCTATAGGAAATAAATCAATGATTGTTGTGATTTTTTTTTAATAAACAACAGTACACTTGGTGATATACTACTCTTTCTTATATGCTACAATACTGGTCTCTTTGCTGACTATATACATACATATCAATAGCATTAGCAGGTTCACTGAAACAAATGCACACTGATTAATTTTCTTCAGCTGCTTAGCCTATTCCTGCAGCAGTGACACAGCTTATTGGCAATGGAACGGAGTAACTCAAGACTGTATCCAAGACAACAAGAGACACTTAACCAGAGTAATTTTGTAGAAATCTTCGAAAACTGCACTGCATGTTCAACATCCTCCTATTTTAGCATACTAAAAATGTGTTGTCCTGAAAGGATACACACTGCCGCACTTGAACACAATCTACAGCAATGTCAGCTAATCACAGATGAAAGCATTACTCAATTTTTTAATTTCTTAAAGCAGATTCCACTACAGTCTGGTGATACTAAACATGTATTCCAATTTAAGTTTTCATACTCAGAACTTACTGCAACTTCAAAAGAAAATACATCTATTTAAAAAAAAATATATCAATCACAAGTAATAATAAGGAATTTAAGTCAGCTCTTCACCACGTTAGTGTCGCCAACAAACAGAATGTGCCATCCTTTATTCCCGCTCCCTCACAAGAAACGATGATGAGAATCTAACAAAAATAATCTGAAGCAATAAATATGGGTCACTAACATGTTTGTTTCCGATTTGTTCCAGACTTGTGTAAATCTGTGATAATTCTTTACATCATGTTCAACTGCTGTTTATCAATCATGAGGAGATGTCCCAGTTAATGCAATACAATATGTGCTGCACACAAATTATGTGTGACAATGACATCATTGATGTGATATGGTATGTCTAGATTGACTTAAAAATTCCAGCATCCTGTTTCTCCTTGAGAACGCAGTTTTCTCCCAATATGGAAGTGACCATTTCCAGGAGCTACTAATGCTATTTTCTTTATGTTTATTGTGAGTATATCCGAGAGGAGTAAGTTCTTCAGATATCACCCAAGAAAATATGGAACTCAAATGCAGTGAGAGATGCCTATCATTCTATTACAGCCTTCCATCTTTACCAATGTTATGCAGTCAAAGAAATACCACAATCACAACAACAGACAAATAGGATTAAAACTTGTAGGGAACCAAAGATGAAGATCTCTCGCGTCAATTTATATTTTCACAGATAGAAAACTAACTATTTTTTGCCCCGAAGTTTGCTGCTAGACGGGACTTCTTCTTCCGCACTGCTGATTTCCCTGTAGGGGTTGTGGATTTGGAAGATGAGGCTCTCGAGGCCGACCCGACACTGGTTACTGGTAGACAAGCACCTGGTACAACTCCATTTTTGTCCACACTTTCTCTTGACTCTGCGACAGAGCTGTTCTCTTTGGTGCTCACATCCGAGCCTGATTCTGGCACTCTACCATGGCCTGAGATGTCCACGGGCTTTTCTGGTTCTGGCACTTTACCAGACATCGGCAAGACACACTGGCCTGACTTCGTAGCACTTGAGTCACCATGTACCTCCAACTTCTCCCCTATACTATCCTTCCTCTTGCTTGGCATTTTTTGATTTCGAGAAACCTGAGGGAGAACAAGGTGAGCAAAAACATGATGTCGGTTTTTAATTTAGCATCACAGATAGCTGGGTACAGAGCAACACTGAATGTGAAACACAATGTAAATAGGCAAACTGCAGAGTTTGTTGGTTACAAAGGTACAACATGATAGTCAGATAAGATAAACTATATTTCTCCTCAAAAGAAAACTCTTTTCACAGCTGATGGGATCTGAAACAGACTTAAGGTACTTTCACACACACACCCACACACACAGAGCACAATGTCATAAACAGCATCGAACCAAGGCAGACTCAATAAAAACTGTTGCAACCTGAGAAAGAAGAACTAAACTTCCATATCATCAGCCTCTCAAAACTTGAAGTTTCTGGTATATACTTGAACATTTTTAGTTTTTGCTTTTCAGTATAAGTCATTTTAATGTAACTTATTAACAAAAAGCAAATTAGTGAAAGTGGCATGGTGCTTCTAATTCAGAATATGTCTTGAAAAAGGAAATGGTCATCATCTTGGATTCTGCCATTTTTCAAAACCCATTTCCTTTCTATTTCCATATCAAATCATTACAAACTTTGCATGTCATATGCCAATATCTAAGAAATGACTGAAAATGCCAAATAATTATGTAAAAAATTTTATATTTTATTCAACTTAAAAATATGTTAAGTCTTACAAAAACAAGAGGACAAACAAAAAAATAACCATGTATTCTTCAAGAAAGGTATGTGGGCCAAATATGATGAAGATATGTCAGTAAATCAGGTGGAGACAGAAAAGTCAGGGAGGAAAAAAACAAACCAAAGCTTTGAGAAAAATGAACCATAATGATTATAAAACAAACTGAACGACTTTACAACGCACAAAATTACACAACTTTGCAGAAGCAGTCCTTCCAATAGGCAAAGACAAAAAGGGAGGATTTTCTAGAGAGGCTGGATCCAGGACAGCGCCCCAGGGTCCAGGGGGCAAGGCCCCCAGCCAAATATGAATTTTAGGATATCAGAAAGCTAAATCAGGCCATTTCCTGCATTCATTTTTTTTTTATTTTAGGGCAAATATAAGAATACAAAAGAAGAGAAAATACATTCAATTCATGAGTCTGCAAGTATGATGTATAGTTGAAAATGAAATCCAATGGCAATAGATGTGAGGGGAAAACAGGACAGTACAGAGGTCAGCAGGAGGGCGGATTTCCACACAAATGCAGACAAGTGGAAGTACTGAGAAGACAGAAAAATAATCCTGGACCATGTAATAGGGAGTCAACACTATCATATGCCTACTGGGTACCTTCTTCTGGAACCTCATATGTGACCTTGCATCTCATATTTGCCCTTTGAAAAGCTTACAATATGTTCTTGGAAAGACATTTTCTGTCTCTCGTTTCACTGAGACCGAATCAGCAAGCCCCTTAGACTAAAAGGTCCAGTGACTTTTTCTGCACTCACAGGATCCATACTGACTGCAGCAATTGTTGCTGTCAATACAAATTCCACTTCCAGGAGAAATGAAAGTCTGTTATACTCTGTCATTATATGGTCTTCGCCCATGACCAAAAGAGTGGTGGGAGGCATGATGCATCTTCCCATATCATACTTGCCACAGTAGTGATAGAATAATCAATTTGGTGATGCCATCTTCGCACTTGTTTCATAAGAATTTTGTTGAATTTCAGTTTTTCTATATTCCTCCCTACTAATACTAAAATCTATGATAAATGATCCATTAGTGATCATTTTTGGCCTATAATCTGGTACAGACATGACTCCTCTTTCCAAAAATGTGAAATACTGGAAATTGATGTTTTGACTCCAAACTGGCCAATCCGGATGCCCTTCACCCCCTTTAAGGCCAAGGTCGGCAGTGAAAATCCACATTTTTGAGTTGAACACTCTTTTAATACCATAAACATGTTGGAGTGTATTCCTCATTTATTCTAGGGTAGTTTTTCATGTAAAATCATCATGGTTGCCATGGAAACCCATGAAAACAGCCACCATTTTGGATTTTCCCCCTACTTTTCAACTTACATTTCTCATAAACTATCAGTCACAAAACCACCAAATGTTGCAGAAACATTCTTTCATTCAATATAAAGGTTTTGTCTGATCGTTTTTTGGATATAATGTAAAAAGTATTTATTGCTATCTTTTAAAAATTCCACTATATAAAATATGCAAATTTTCACATTTTTGACAAGAAAAAAAAATTGTGAAAAAAAAAAGAACTTTCTCATGCATCCGACAAAATCTTTATCTTACCTTGCTGCATACCTCCTGCAAGTTTCAAATAAATCCCATGGAGAGATTTTATAAAATGTGGGTTTTATTGCAATAAAAACACATTTTGAGTAAATTAAAGTTTTTGAAATGTACAGTGAATGACACTCTTTTTTCTGCGATGGTGTCTGTCTGAGGTGATTATTCCCTTCAGAATCCACTAAGAGCACAGCTAGGACTTCCCTCCAGTTCTTCCAATTCTCTCTGCCTTCTGGCTCTTGCTTTCTTCTTGAGAGTCTGTCTCTGTCCGTTTTTCTAAGACTTACAACACGAAGACACATAACAGCAAAACATTCAGTACAGTATAGGCTACGAACGGGAACGACGTTGAATTGCGCTTGCTGCACGCATCCAGCCAGTTGAGACAGTCAGTCTTCCCTCACCGGCCAATACACGGCCCGCAAGCACACAGGCCATACGTGATCAGTCCTTATATGGAAGTATAGTACTATGAAGGGAGAATGGAATGTGTAAGTTTCTCACAACCCTATGAAAAGGAATGGGTGTTTGGGCATGGAAATTTACATTGAAGGAAGAAAAGAGGTCAGATTTTGTATCGATACTAAATTTGAAGGGTTCTAGCCGATGCAAAGTTGCTTGTCTGGGCTATG